>JARYGA010048004.1:0-32516 GCA_030545235.1 Helianthus tuberosus
CACTCACATTAAATATTTTAACCCAATTCTACTTTATCCTTACGTAACGAGACATAACCCCAACGAATTTAGGCAGAGCCTTGACATACGTTACGGGGCCCTACGTCAATTGGACAGGGCATCGGTGATCAGGGGTTACAATACTTAAAACGGGATAAGGCTTTTGAAGTTTTATAGGGGTGAATTACTACACAAAAAGAAATAGTCTACAGAGTGACATGGAGAAAGGATTTTGGGATGGACTTAATGAAATACTCCATTCATATATATAGTTGAAGTAAGGAGCGGAGGACACGCAATGTTTGGACACGTCTTCAGTACTTCATTTGTAAGTAAAAAGAATTTTATTATTATTTTATTTTTTTCTTTGATATTTACGTACACTAACATTTGTCTTTAGTTTTGAATTATTTTATTATTTTATTATTTTATATAATATATATATTATAATTAATTTAACTGTTTCACTCTTTTGGCGCTTATAACTTCTAAAATATGACGTTTTATAAAATAATAAATATGTCATTAGAACGAGAATAATTTTATCTACATTTTGAATCAAGTTTCATTAAAAACAGAGCAGGTTCAAATATAATGTATTTTTATAATTTAATTATTAAATGGTTCCTACGCTTGCCCAAAATACCTCATATTTCCATTGGTCAACTTACCCATGATGCATCCTTTTAATAACATAAGTTTTTATATATTTTATATAAATAATTTTTTTTGGAATGTTACACATACCGTCTCGAACTGCCTGAGGAGTTGAGTGGGATACATAGCACGTTCCACGTGTCACATCTCCGGAAATGTCTAGCCGACGAAACTGCTTATATCCGCTACGACGACATCGAGGTGGATAATAGTCTCAATTACGCAGTAAAGCTGATTACAATTTTAGATCATAAGGTGAAGAGTTTGAGGAACAAAGAAATTGACCAAGTAAAGGTCAAATGGGAGCACAGGAAAGGTTCGGATACCACATGGGAGTCCGAGGAGGAGATGAGACGACTCTACCCTACACTTTTCGGTACGTACTCTGATTTCGGGGACGAAACCCTTTTAAGGGGGGTGGATTTGTAACACCCCGAAAATATAAAACTTTATATTAGAATTATAAAGTTTAAAATAAACGAAAACAAACTAACTAGGAATAAATAACCCAGTTAGTTATGAGTCTTGTGGTAACATATAAGTGGATTAAAACACCTAAAATATAAACTAAATGATAGTTGAGGGACTTATGTTGTTAAACTTGAAACTTAAACTAATAAAACAAAACAAATTACACCAAACACACACAAAAGTGTGTGTCTGGTCGATCAAACACAGGGGGCGACACAAGGGTTCCCCACAAACCCTAGTTCATTCAATTTTCCCTCAAATTGAAGGCTCTAATCAGTTCCAAATCGATTTTCAAGCACAAATTCGTGATCACATTGTTGAAGGGATCATAATGATACGTGGGTGAAAACCGGTGTTCGTTATCGTATAACTTTATGTTTTTATATGAGTTTTAATCTTGAACGACCTACTTTTAATTAGATTTGTGTTGACGCAGGTTTGATGAAGTTTAAGGGCTTTTCGGGAGCGTTACAAGCCACCGGGTCGAAAACCGGAGCACCGGGACGCGTTACGGAGCAACCGGGAGTGTGAGATATGAAAATTGGGAAGTTGGTATTCAAGAACCCGTCGGCGACGGGGTATAACCCGTCCCGGACGGGCTCCAGATAATCCCGTATGCCAGAAATTGCCGTATCCAGGAATACAAGCCGTCGGCCGAATTTCAGCTTTTGGAAGCCCGTCGGCGATGGGGTGGGACCCGTCGGCGACGGGTAGCAGTTTGTTGAAACGGGAATTTTGTTGATTTGGGGGTTGAAATCGATTTTTATTGGCTCAAGAGCATTGAAGTCGGGAGTTACAACTAATTTGGAGTTCAAACTTTGTTCTTGGAGCCATTACCATCTATCAATTCATCTATCATCAACCTACAACTAAGAAAATCATCATCATCCATCACAAAATCAATTCTTCCATAACCCTAATTCTCCATCTATTCACCACTCACCATCTTCATTCACAAACCCTAATTATCCATCATTCCTTCATCCTACAAGCTTCAAAATGACATCATTCGTGTTCCAAACTTCTGGTGATCAAGCTTTATCAACCATGAGCGGCTAATCATCTCGGTTTCACCCCGGTGTAGGTAGTTGTTGATTTTAGTGTTTCGAATTGTTCTTGTTTCATCTTAGTGACAATTTGTGTTTGGTTTTTGAAACTTTTGACAATAGTATTACATTTGTTACGAATTCGTGAATTGTCGAACGATGTTAAAAGTTATGACTTTGCGAAATGGTGATATGTGATTGAACATTGTCGTTGTTAGGATTTACTTGTGTTGATTACAAAGTGTCTTTTTGTCCGTTCTTCGGGACGTTGATAGTTAGTAGCACCTAAGTCACGGTACACTAAATCCGTTAATCGAATGCATTTGAGTTGAAACTAAAACTTGTAGAAATCCTAGGTTAACAATTACCGAAACCGGGTGTGATTCCTTTTTATTATTATTGTTCTAGTATCCATTTTTTCTTGCAATCGTTAAGTAGTAGTCGTTAATCATTCTCATCAATTTATTTAGTTAAAAATCATATCTCTCAATTAAACGAAAACACAAAAATTATTCTAGCAAGCTTCATATATCGTGACAATTGTTTTAATTCATTCAAATTAACACACAAACCACATACTCTTCGTGGTTCGACCCCTTACTACCGCTAACACATTGTTAAGGGTAATTTGGGCTTATAAATATTATCTTTGACCGGAGCGCGACACTCCGATCAAATTTTGGCGCCGTTGCCGGGGAGTGCGTGCGCTTTGTGTTTGGATATTGTTTGAATTTGTGTGATTATCTGTTTAATTTGTTTAGCTTTCTTTTTGCACTTTGTCTTTTTCTTTGTTACGCGGGTGTGTTACTTGTGCAGGTTATAGGTAGTGCATGCATACGCGGAACTCCGGGAGGACTTCACCTTTAGTCTACGAACCGGAAATTGAAAGAGTAGCAAGAAGAAACCTAGCAAGCCGGTTAGAAGCAACACTTGCTTCTAATCAAACCAACCAAACACCACAACATACACCATCCATTGAAACCGATTCAATGGCGAACCAAAACTCAAACCAAAACCAAAACCAAAATCAAAACCTCAACTCGAACCAATTCCAATACCGAAGCAACTTCAATCCCGCTCCAAATATGCAACCTATACCTCCCGAGCAACCGGGTGGTAATAACAACAATACCGGACCACCTACACCACCTTTCCAAAACCAAAATCCCAACAACAATCAAAGAACACCTCAACAACAAAACCTTCATAGACACAATTCCCTACCCATCAACCTAGATGACCGGAATGTCAATTCCGACCGTCGGGGAAATCGTGATCGCGGCAATCCCGCAAATGAAGACCCATTCTTCAACATCGATGACTTGAGGAATGGAATCCCCGATGATGAACCGTATAGTGTTCCCGGTTATCAATCGCCGGAACATGTGAGTGTTCATACGGAAAATTCGGACGACGGGGGATACTATGATGATAGGGCCAATGATGATGAAGATTGGGGTTACGTGAATAGGGGAAACGTCTACAACGCTAGAAGGTATGATGATGAGGAATTTGGCTACCAACATGCCAATTACGTTGGGGATGACGAATACGGTTAAGGAGGTGGAAGAAATGATGGTTATGGGAACAACCGTCAACCACGAAACAATGACCAACGGAACCGGAATGATGGGTTTTATAACAACAACAACAACAATGCAAACCCTAACCGGATTCCTCGTTTTGTGGGAGGTGGTAACCCAAGGGATAATAGAAGAGAGAATCGAAAAGATGATCGAAGAGGTGAAAGACGGGATAATAGAAGACCGGTCGATCAAGAAGTTAACGGTCCACATCGTCGTCAACGACCTCCACGGGGAGTGAATGATCGTTTTAGGCCGGTTGTCACCGAGAACGACTCACCAATCGTTTGTGAGAGGAGGATGTTTGATTGTAAACCACATTACATCAACATACTTCCTCATTTTAATGGAAGATCTAATGACGAACCGTACACACATTTGACAGAGTTTTCTTCCATTTGCGGCACTATAGGGGGGCATAACTTTGCACTAGATGAGGTTAAACTTCGTTTGTTCCAATTCTCATTGAAAGACAAAGCGAAGCAATGGTTCCTTACACTCCCGGCCAATAGCATTCGCACATGGGGAGAAATGCAACAAGCTTTTCTAGATGAATATTATTCTATGGCGAAGACCGATGATGCTCGTGATGAAATTAGGTCTTTTCGCCAATTATCGGGTGAGTCGTTGCATGAAGCTTTTACAAGATTTAAAGAAATGATGCGAAGATGCCCACATCATCAAATAGAAAAGTGGGAGTTGGTCAAGTGCTTTGTAAGAGGTTTAGATGACAACACATGGAACCGACTTGAATCAACGAGCAATGGGACCCTTCTAAGCAACCATGAAGATGATGATTGGGAATTCTTGGAACGGATGAGTAAACGTTCGAAAGAGAAAGAATCGGCCGATCGAGCTAAGAAGCATCCCATTTCACGGTCACTTCCCGATCTTGACTCTAAAGATCGGATTTCCACCTTAGAGCGGGAAATGGCTCGTATGAAGAAGAAAAAGGTAAATGCGGTTCAGTTTGCGGTTTGTGAAGAATGTGGAGATATTGGGCATACAACCGAGCAATGTCCAACGGGTCGAGTGGCTACACTGAAGAAGTCAACCAAGTGTATGGAGATAGGAAACAATACGACATGAATTCCAACACTTACCATCCGGGGTTGAGAAATCACCCTAATTTCCGATACGGTAACGCTTCGAATCAAATGAACCCAAACTTTCAATCGGGTAATCAAGGTAACCAAGGAGGTCAAGGTGGGTCTTCATACAATAATCGTCAAGGTGGTAACCAAGGGGGTTACCAAAGGAATTACAACCAAGGTGGTAACCAAGGGTATCAAAACTGTGAAGGCAATTATCAACGGGGTTACAATCAAGGTGGTAATGGGGGTGGTGCGTCTAACTCCCAAGGTGATGATTCGATTAACTCGAAACTAGACGCTATCATGAACACTCTCACCAACTCGCATCAAGAACTTAGAACTGAAATGCGGAATTCAAACCAAGAAATTAAAATTGAAATGCGGAAAGAGTTTGAGGTGAGAGACAAATCCCAAAAGGCATTAGAGAAGCAAGTGGGGCAACTTGCTCAAGAGATGGCTCAAGTTCGGGGAAGTGGAGGAGGACTTCCAAGTGACACCACAGTGAACCCTAAGCATCAAGGGTCGAACTCAAGGAACACGCGTGAGGTACCAATAAATAAAATTTCTTTACGTAGTGGTCGAGTCATAGATAGTGGTGTCGAGCCACCACCACCCGAGTTTGTTGAAGGGGTGGTGGAAGATGCGAGTGATGATGAAGGTAAAAATGGTCAAACGGGTCCAAAGAAAAATGATGTTAAAATTAATAATACTACACCCGTTGTGACCATTCCCGTCCCAAAAGCTAAGGAAAAGGGTGTGGAGGTTAATACCGCCCCTTATCCCGAAGCCTTGTTGGGACCATCTAAGAAAGTGGTAAACAAACGAGGCCCACAACAAGAAGAGATGTGGGAAATTTTTAAACAAGTCAAAATCAACTTACCACTCTTAGATGCAATTAAGCAAGTACCTTCATATGCTAAATACTTGAAAGATTTATGCACACAAAAGCGAACTCACAAGTTTCCTAAGAAACTTGATTTAACCGAAAATGTGAGTTCGATTCTTTCGGGTGCACTTCCACCAAAACTTCAAGATCCGGGGGCGCCCATTATTTCAATACAAGTTGGGGAATTCAAAATGACACGGGCACTTTTGGATCTTGGAGCAAGTGTGAGTATCTTGCCGGGTAGTTTATATGACCAATATAATTTTGGTCCACTTCAAGTGTCGAACACCACCGTGGTGTTAGCCGACTTAACCCCTAAACTACCCCGTGGGATAGTCACGGATGTAATAGTCAAGGTCGAGGACTTTTACTATCCGGTGGACTTTCTTGTATTAGATTATGTCTCTTTGGACCGAACCAAGCAACCAACGGTGATCCTCGGTCGACCATTTTTGGCAACATCGAATGCCCAAATTAATTGCAAATCGGGCACGGTCGACATGACTTTTGGTAACCGTCGGTTGCGGTTAAATGTATTTTCGGGATTAACGGATCCTCTAGTTAGCGATGAATGCTACATGGCGGACATTGTTGACGAGTGTTTACCTCTATGTGACACTAGTGTCGAAGAGGAAAACACAATAGAGGAATGTTTCATGTTTGACAGGTTGCAAGGAGAAACAAATCGGAGCATGGATGAAGAGATGAAAGAATTGGAGGTTATGGCGGCAAAAGAAGGAAGGCCCACTTGGACGCATCAAGTGGAAAGTCTTCCGGAAAGCATCGACACGAATTTGAAGCCGTCATTGGAAGAACCTCCGGTACTAGAGTTGAAGGTGCTACCCAAGCATCTTAAATATGCTTATGTGGGTGAAGGTAGCACGCTCCCGGTAATTATTGCATCCAATTTGACCGGGGAGCAAGAAGAGAAGTTGATGAAAATTTTGGTCACTCATAGAGCCGCTATTGGGTGGACCATTGCAGATTTGAAGGGAATTAGTCCCTCGGTAGTGATGCACAAGATCATCACTGAAGATGGCATGAATCCTTCTCGTGACACGCAACGGAGATTAAATCCAAACATGCGAGAAGTTGTCAAGAAGGAGGTATTGAAGTGGCTAGATGCGGGTATTATATACCCTATCTCGGATAGCCAATGGGTGAGCCCGACACAAACAGTTCCGAAGAAGGCGGGTATTCAAGTCGTCACAAATGACGCAGGTGAAAAAGTCGCCACTCGGCCGGTAACCGGGTGGCGTATTTGTATTGACTATAGGAAGTTAAATGCTGCAACTTCCAAAGATCATTTCCCTTTACCATTTATTGACCAAATTGTTGAGAAATTAGCCGGACAAAAATTTTATTGTTTTCTGGATGGTTATTCCGGATACAATCAAATTGCTATACACCCGGAAGACCAAGCAAAGACTACTTTTACTTGTCCATATGGTACCTTCGCATTTAGGCGAATGCCCTTTGGACTTTGTAATGCCCCCGCCACCTTTCAAAGGTGTATGACGAGTATCTTTTCAGATATGGTGGGGGAATCTTTGGAAATCTTCATGGATGATTTCTCAATATTTGGACCGTCATTTGATACATGCCTTGACCAACTCGAAAAAGTTTTGCAAATATGTGTTGAGAAAAATCTGGTTTTAAGTTGGGAAAAGAGCCATTTTATGTTTCAAGAAGGGATTGTGTTGGGGCATGTCGTCTCGAGTCGTGGGATTGAGGTGGATAGAGCAAAGGTGCAAGTCATATCCACTTTGCCTTATCCTACAAGTGTTAAGGGTGTTCGGTCGTTTTTGGGACACGCGAGGTTTTATAGGAGGTTCATAAAAGGCTTTAGTGATATAACAAAACCCCTATGCAATTTGTTGTTAAAAGATAAAACATTTGATTTTGATAAAAATTGCCAAAACGCCTTTAACATTTTGAAGAAGAAGTTGGTTGAGGCCCCAATCTTGCAATCACCGAATTGGTCTTTACCATTCGAAATTATGTGTGATGCAAGTGATTATGCGGTGGGGGCCGTATTGGGTCAAAGGGTAGACAAGAAACCGGTTGCCATTTACTACGCAAGTAAGACTCTCTCGGACGCACAATTAAATTATACAACTACCGAGAAAGAGCTACTTGCGGTGGTATATGCGTTGGATAAATTTCGCGCTTATATATGGGGTACTAAGGTTATTGTTTATTCTTACCATTCTGCAGTTAGGTATCTCATGGACAAGAAGGATGCAAAGCCGAGATTAATCCGATGGGTTCTGTTGCTCCAAGAGTTTGATTTGGAGATACGGGACAAAAAGGGTACCGAAAATGTTGTGGCGGACCATTTGTCCCGGTTGATGGTTGAAGAAGACCCTACAACTGTAGAGATCAATGAGTCTTTCCCAGATGAGCACATAATGAAATTAGATAAATTGCCATGGTATGCTAACATTGTCAATTATCTTGTTACAGGTGATATGCCAGCACATTGGGATAGACGGAAGAGGCAACACTTCATGTCCCAAATCAAGTACTATCGGTTAGAAGAACCGCACTTGTGGAAGGAGTGTGCGGACCAAGTGATAAGAAGATGCATAGATGATGAGGAAATTCCAAGCGTGTTGTAGCATCTACATTCATTTGCGTGTGGTGGCCATTTTAGTGGCCACAAAACGGGTCATAAAGTGTTAAATAGTGGTCTTTATTGGCCAACTATTTTTAAAGATGCTAATGAGTTTTCAAAGAATTGCATAGAGTGCCAGAAAATAGGGGGTATTTCAAAAAGAGATGAGATGCCCATGCAACCAATCCTTGTAGTCGATGTTTTTGATGTTTGGGGTATTGATTTCATGGGCCCATTCCCCAATTCCTATGGCAATTTGTATATCTTGGTGGCCGTTGACTATGTGTCAAAGTGGGTTGAAGCAATAGCCACCAAGACGAACGACCATTCCGTAGTGTGTAATTTTGTTCAAACCAATATTTTCTCAAGGTTTGGGATTCCTCGTGTCATCATAAGTGATGGAGGATCTCATTTCAAAAATTTTCGGTTTGGAAAACTTCTAAAACAGTTTGGTGTTGACAATAGGATTGCTACCCCCTATCACCCGCAAACAAGAGGGCAAGTTGAGGTGTCAAATAGGCAAATCAAAGAGATTTTGCAAAAGACCGTGCGGGCGGACCGTAAGGATTGGTCAATTAAATTGAACGATGCCTTATGGGCCTACCGTACGGCACATAAGACACCTATTGGCACTACACCTTACCGGTTGGTTTATGGTAAAAATTGTCATTTACCGGTTGAACTTGTGCATAAATCGTTATGGGCTATCAAAGAGGTTAATGTTCAATATGATGACGCAGGTAAGGAAAGGAAACTCAAGCTATGCGAGTTGGAGGAGCTAAGGGAAATGGCATATGAATGCGCATCTAAATACAAGGACGGGATGAAGAAGGCGCATGATGCCAAGTTGAAAAAGAAAGAGTTCGAGGTTGGGCAAAAGGTGTGGCTCTACAACTCGAAACTCAAATTCTTTCCCGGAAAGCTCCGAAGCAAATGGATGGGACCTTATGTGATCACCCGGGTCGGACAATTGGGTGATGTTACCATCGAGGACCCGAAGGATGGGATACGACAAACGGTAAATGGTCATCGGTTAAAACCGTTTCTTGATGGTAACGAGAAGGTAGAGGAAAGCAAGGAATCGGTGAGCTTCGTGGTAAGCATTCCGGTTTATGAGGTCGAAAGAAGAGGACCGGTAACAAATTTTGTAAAGTTATGTACCATCTATTTAATTGTTTGTGTGTTCTTGTGTTTAATCGTTTTTGTCTCGTACTAATCCTCTTGATTGTGTGAAGTTCGGATATCACGAATAGGTTTTGAAGACAAAAAGGTATGTTTTAAGACTTATTTGTGTGTATTAAGGACAATACACGACTTTTCGGGGGGTGGTAGGGCCGTTAACGTTTCCCCGTTTTTAAAATTTAACTTATAAAAAATCACAAAAAGATTTTTAATAATTTTTAGGATTTTTTAGTGTACATAATCCCTTTATTAAAAAGTCATATTTTTCCTCCTAGTTTTCAAAAAAAAATTGAAAATTAAAAAAGTGGGTTAAAACAAACCCGTCGGCGACGGGGTATGTGCCGTCCGGGACGGGCTCTCGTTGAACCCGTAGGCTCTTGTTTCCCGTAGACAAGCCCTTAGGCCGTCGGATGCATCTGGACAAACCATAACCCGTCGGCGACGGGCTTGTTTTTGTTGTCGGCGGCTGACGTGTTTTTGCACAATAAAATCGAACCAAGGACCCCTAAGACCTCATAAGACATCACCAAGCTCAATATTGACCACATATATCGACCCAAAACACCCCCATATCATTCAAAACACTGCAACAATCTTTCATCTCTCTAAAACCTCACCTACCAACTTCATCTTCTCCAAAAATCACCAAGAACCCTAATCCTTCAACCTCTCATAACTCTCTCAATTCTCCACCAAATCACTTGATTCTTGAGTCCAGTCTGAGTAATTTTTCGAGAGGAACAAAACCCCCAACACGGTTTTCATCAATTCTTGCTATTTTGCAAAATTTCTGGGCGTGTTACCTAGGGTTTTTGAAAGGGTGTTCATCAAGTTGCTTGTTTGCCATCTTTTCTTAGTTCTTCTTGTCTAACAACATCAAAGGTATGGATTCTTCTCAAGTTTATGTAGGATTATCATAATTTGAGTGTTTTTCTTTCGAAATTTTAGACTTTTCAGTTTAAGAGTAGGTTGTTTAAACAATGTATGTTATGCTAGCATGAATTTGAGTATGATTGGGTGTTTTAGATGGAATTTGAGCATGTTATAACTTTAGTGATGTGATTACACTTGTTAGGAACATGATTGAACACGAAGGTGATGTTGAATTTATTTTTGAGATTATAAGAAATTGTAAGATTAACAAGAAATTGATAAGTTTATGATAAAGTGAGCGACTTTGGAAGTTTAAAGAGGCGATTTTACATTCACTTGTTAATTAAAACTTCAACATCACACATCATATTCAAAGTTTGAGAGTTTAGTAAAGATTTGGGTTTATATTGATGTTTTGCTTGTTTGTGATTGTAGTTATGGCCGGTGGTAAAAGACAAAAGACTACGGGGCAAGCTTCATCATCGGGAGTCGGTTCTTCTTCCGGTTTACTACCGAGGAAGTGGGAGCAATTAAGCTCCATTGCAGAGGGTGATGCAAGACTGTACAGACAAGATTGGGAGTGGGCAAAGTTTAGGGATAGTCAAAATGCAAAGATATGGGATGATGAGAAGAACAAATCCTTATCCGCGTACCAAGATAGGAAGTTAGAGGCCAAGCTTTGGAAATGGAAAATGGTTAACAAAGTGAGTACCTCAGTTCCGGAAAGGAGTTTATGTGAAAGAGTGGTGAATGTTGAGGAGTTTAAACAAATCGGAATAACACAAATGTTTGAACGTCAAGGTTGGTAAAGGGTGCTGGATTGGTGTGAAGATAACACTTCGCGGGTGTATTTGATGGATGTGTGCGAGTGGTTGTCAACGTTGAAGTTTGTGAATAAAGATAGTCCTCCTGCTGAGTGGAAATTGATTGGTAAAACAAGCCGGGGGTAATGACGATGTCTTTCGAGACAATCAATTGCATTGCACGCTTTGATTCTCTTGGGGTGCAAGCATATAACTATCCAACTATGCAACAATTTTTGGATAATCATATGAATGCTGGTGACCCGGATCAGATGACCGCGGCTATTTTACCATACAGTGATGGGGGAGAGGCAAAGAGAAAGCAAATGACGATTGAGGGAAAGATTCTCCAAGGGATTAATGTTGAGAACATTTTGGTGAGGTTTGGTGATCGTGGAGGTGTTAGAGCGGGTGACTGTAGGGTGGTGCATTCTTTGCTATACGGGACCCCTACATTATCATGGAGACACATAGTGATGATGAATACGTGGGCTACTTGGGAGTCATCCCAGAGGCGTTTTATTCCATACACACGCCTCATTAGTGCCATGATTGTTCAACAAAATTGCTTACCTACGGAATCACTATGGGTAACTAAACCATTGGAGGAAATTAACAAGGCCTCCATGAGGAAGAACTGTAATATAGAAGTTAACCTCTCGGGGAACAAGTATGTTGTGACCGACAGGCTGGGTCATAAGTATGAGTTCCTTACTTCAGGGGCACCACCGGAATCGGAAGAAGATGAAGAGATGGGTGATGAAGAGGAGGAAGCTGAACCCTCCGGTCCACAAAGACCACGACAAAGATACATGAGGCCGCATAGAGAAATTAATGCAGATGTGGCGGGCTTTGTGACCACTAGACGGGTGCCCTCCTACAAAAATTTTGATCGGGGACAGCAAGAGATATATGACAATGTCTCTGCATGCATAGGTGAAGGCCGAGAGTATAACCGAAGGAGGGAAGCCTGTGAGGAGGCACAGGGACCTCAAATGCAGGAGTTTTGGGCAGTTCAAGCAGCCCATCGGGAGAGAATGGATAAGTTTATGGAAGAGCAACAACTGTTCCAAGCAATGCAGAGGTCACACATGGAACAGTTGGCGAAGAGGCAAGAGGATGAGGCAGCCCGAAGACGGGCATGGGAAGAAGAGGAGGCTAGGCGCCGGGAATTAGACCAACGCCGATGGAGAGCTTTGGCTATCTCTAACCAAATGGCGATTAACAACACCAAGATACTCCATGATCAGGAGCGCCATCAGAGAGACCTTCAAGCCGGTCTCCCGTACGCCGAACACTCGGGGTGGACCGATTACTCCAATATTCCTCATCCGCTAGGCCCATCCGATCCCATCCCTCATTGGCCCGAGGCAGTCGGTTCTAGTTTCATTCCAATTCCTTACCAACCACCGCCACAAGGAGAGTCAAACCCACTCGATGACTATAGGTAGATGTTTGAGGCTCTCACTGGTTATCAATACCAGCCCAACCCGCCAGTTGATCCAAACGAGCGATATCAGCGGTAGAGGCGAGGTATGTTTCTGTTGTTGTTGTTGTATATTATTTTATTTCTTTTTTTTTTATTTCATGTTATTTATTTTCGCCTAGGTAAATGAACGTTGTGGGTGTGTTCCCTATATAACCCTCACGAGACCTCTCGTCCTCCCAAGCTATTGGGGGTTTAAAAGGGCTTGTTGCATAAGCTAAATGCAACCGTGATTCCTACGAAAGTGAGTTAGGTTTGTTGTTGTTGTAAATTATTTTCCACATAAATCAAAGTGAAATAACGCATGGCTTGGTAATACTTTTATAAAAATGGTAGAACTAGGTAACTAACAAATTTTGATGGTTGTGAGAAGCATGCTTCTACACAAGGGTTAGAATTTGTAGGTACAACATGTTCGCGGGACAACCGTTTTTTTGAAGAGGCGAAGGAGATATGAGTATCAAGCGACAAAAATCAGGTGCATGTGTTTCCTTTTACTTTGATTCTTAGTTAGGAATAAGTGGATTGTACATTGTATTTTATTTTCCGGGGTGAGATTTTGGGAAGGTTAGACGTGTTACATCCCTTGTGCGTTTTAAAACTCTAGTTCTTGCACATTGAGGACAATGTTTACCTCAAGTGTGGGGATGGGGGAGTAGTAAAAGTTTTCGATTTTGACCCGTTCATTTAAATTCTACACATTGAGGACAATGTGTACCTCAAGTGTGGGGATGGGGGAAAATTTCAAAATTTCTTGTTTCAAAAGCGATCTTAAAAGCACAAGTAACCAAGTCAACGAGGGATGTCACAACCCATTTGGTCTTTTGTCATGGTCAAGTTCAAATTAATAAGCATAACGGGTATTTAGCAGGTGGTTATTTGGGAATAATCCGCCTAAGAAACTAGTCTTTTATGCATGTCACATACCATACCCTTTTAGATATGTGAGGTTTTGAGCCACTTTTATATCATAGATTACATTACCTATGTTTCTTTGTTGGAGTGGACCATTAGTCATATATTGTAGAACTTGCAACTTTTGATACGTTTGAGACTATAGACCGAATACAAGCACGAGAATGATTAAGGCATTAGGTAAACCTTTTCTCTTAAAACCATTTATCTATCCTTACCCGAACAGATTCCCTAGTCGCCCATCTTGAGCCTAAACCTTTCGTTTGACCACCCTATAGCCCATAACCCTTGAACCTTTTTCTTTAAACCCGTGTGATGGAAATTCGATTATAGGAGTCGTATTTGTATCGTTATTCTTGATTTTTGTATTTATGTTAAAAAAATAATAATAAATAAAAAAACAGAAAATATTATGAAAAAGAATTGAAAATTGTTGAAGAAAAACACAAAAAGAAGTGTTAGTAGTTGTCGAATAAAAGGGTGAAAGTTTATTGCCCATAGTTGATGTTTATATGTAGTTTTGTTTAAGTTAGTGGGTTGCAATAAAAATCGAATTTTCATCGCTTTAGCCACTTTAAAATATCCTAATTCCTACCCTTAGCCTAGCCCCGTTACAACCCTCATAAAGACCTTATGACTTGTGCTTAGTGTTTGTGTTCAATAGTGGAGAATGATTGAGTTGCAAGCTTATGCGGGTATGTGTTCTAATCAGTTTTGAGTGAATATTCTTTGTAGTGCTAATACATTATAAATATTAGCCAATTTACAAGCCGAGTGGAGAGAACATTGTGAGGGATATGCATGACTTGTTAGTTTTACGGGCGGGTTAATCTTGGATAACCATTATTATATGTGATTATTCACTTAACCGGTAAATATGTGAAATTTGTAAAGAGTTTGAACTTTTGTATGACAATAGATCTTAACCTTTATCTCGGGAATGGGATGTGTATTCGTTGTTCGACCCACGTGAAAGTGAAAAACAGATTTGCTTGAGGGCAAGCAAAAGACAAGTGTGGGGATGTGATACGTGGGTGAAAACCGGTGTTCGTTATCGTATAACTTTATGTTTTTATATGAGTTTTAATCTTGAACGACCTACTTTTAATTAGATTTGTGTTGACTCAGGTTTGATGAAGTTTAAGGGATTTTCGGGAGCGTTACAAGCCACCGGGTCGAAAACCGGAGCACCGGGACGCGTTACGGAGCAACCGGGAGTGTGAGATATGAAAATTGGGAAGTTGGTATTCAAGAACCCGTCGGCGACGGGGTATAACCCGTCCCGGACGGGCTCCAGATAATCCCGTATGCCAGAAATTGTCGTATCCAGGAATACAAGCCGTCGGCGACGGGTAGCAGTTTGTTGAAACGGGAATTTTGTTGATTTGGGGGTTGAAATCGATTTTTATTGGCTCAAGAGCATTGAAGTCGGGAGTTACAACTAATTTGGAGTTCAAACTTTGTTCTTGGAGCCATTACCATCTATCAATTCATCTATCATCAACCTACAACTAAGAAAATCATCATCATCCATCACAAAATCAATTCTTCCATAACCCTAATTCTCCATCTATTCACCACTCACCATCTTCATTCACAAACCCTAATTATCCATCATTCCTTCATCCTACAAGCTTCAAAATGACATCATTCGTGTTCCAAACTTCCGGTGATCAAGCTTTATCAACCATGAGCGGCTAATCATCTCGGTTTCACCCCGGTGTAGGTAGTTGTTGATTTTAGTGTTTCAAATTGTTCTTGTTTCATCTTAGTGACAATTTGTGTTTGGTTTTTGAAACTTTTGACAATAGTATTACATTTGTTACGAATTCGTGAATTGTCGAACGATGTTAAAAGTTATGACTTTGCGAAATGGTGATATGTGATTGAACATTGTCGTTGTTAGGATTTACTTGTGTTGATTACAAAGTGTCTTTTTGTCCGTTCTTCGGGACGTTGATAGTTAGTAGCACCTAAGTCACGGTACACTAAATCCGTTAATCGAGTGCATTTGAGTTGAAACTAAAACTTGTAGAAATCCTAGGTTAACAATTACCGAAACCGGGTGTGATTCCTTTTTATTGTTATTGTTCTAGTATCCATTTTTTCTTGCAATCGTTAAGTAGTAGTCGTTAATCATTCTCATCAATTTATTTAGTTAAAAATCATATCTCTCAATTAAACGAAAACACAAAAATTATTCTAACAAGCTTCATATATCGTGACAATTGTTTTAATTCATTCAAATTCACACACAAACCACATACTCTTCGTGGTTCGACCCCTTACTACCGCTAACACATTGTTAAGGGTAATTTGGGCTTATAAATATTATCTTTGACCGGAGCGCGACACTCCGATCACATAAGGTATGCAAAATTTTAGTATTTTGATTCATCTCATATTCTAGACAAATTGTGAAAATCGAAATTTGAGCTTGATTATGTGATGTTTAGATGAAACTTGTAATGAAAACAAGTTTAAGAGTGAATACTAGTTGATAATTGCAGGAATCATGTCTAAAATTATGAAATTTATGATAACCCATTCATAGGTTAAGTGGGTTTTGCAAAATAGGATGAACACTAGAATTATAACTATCACAAGTAGTATTACTTGATGTCTATATGATGATTTTGATGTTAGTATGCATGCTTGACATGATGGAACCGAAATGTGTGAATAAAATTGGTGAAAATAACAAGTTATGAACTTGATTCTAGTTATATAAAAATTTAACCCGTTAGGTGTTCGACAAAATGCCTAAGTGAAGAATTAAGTGTTAAAAATCGAATGAAAACGCATGTTTGATTGTTATGACAAATTATGCGTTAAGATGCATAAAAAGGTTTCTAAAAACATTGTGAATTGAACTCTTTTAGGCAAGGAGTCCGGATCGTCAGGTGGACAAGCCGGAGGGGATACGCGCTTGAAAGGGGTGCTCTAAAGGTACGTGACTATAGTCCCGTTACATTATGCATAAACGTTTGAAATTAGTGTGATAATGGTGTCATAGTGTAGTATACGCGTTTGGTGTGTCATTAAAGTGGCGAAGCTCACTCGATAATCAAACGGGTCAAAATAATGGTTAGAAATGGGTTGGCTTGTCATTAAAGTGATGGTTTTCACTTGACAACCAAACGGGTCAAAACGATGTCTTTAAAACGATTATGGGTATAGAGACTTGAAAGTCTCATATAGTGCTGATGTTGGAGGGAAATAGGCCAATGGATTGGTTATGCTAAGATTAGTTTACAAATCCGAGATATCGGGTTGAACGGTAGAAATCAATTGCAAGTGTTGCATGAAGTGGTATGCTTGAGTTTTTGAGAAAACAAGCATGAAATCTTAATGAGAGCGTAAAGCTGTGTAATGACATGGATACGCCAAGGTTTACAAGCCTGGGAATTGGGTAATCAAGCCTAGTACACTAAAGAACTGAATAAAAAAATATGTACATATAGTTAATGGGTCGAATAATCGAAACAAGGATTTTGTGATCCATTGTTCATAAACTGTAACATCCCGAAAATATGAAACTTTATATTAGGATTATAAAGTATAAATAAACAATAATTTACTAACTAGGAATTTTAACCTAGTTAGCTAATAGTCTAGAAATAACTTATAATAGGGTTAAAAATAGCCAAACTATAAGTTATACAAAAGAGGAAGGGTTAATCTTGTAAAAAAACTGAAATTGGGATTTATTAAAAACAAAATAAACAAAACCAAACACCCCATTTGGGATGTCTGGTCGTACAAGAACAAGCAGGGGCGATCCCCACTCTCCAAAACCCTAAAACATCACTAAACTTTCAAATTGAAGGCTCAATCCAAGCTGAAATCGAAATTAAAGCATAGATTATTGATCCTCATCGCAAGAGGATTACAAGGTATGTAAAATTTGATGAAAACTCTCAACTCGAAATTCTCATGAAATTGGGATTTTCTGAAATTTATGGTTGCATGTTAGTCTTATGATGAATTAGGAACAATACAGTGTCTAGGGACAAACCCTAGACCAATACAAGTTGAAATCATGTGAAATTTTAGTAAAATCCATGAACACCATTGTAGGTGATTAGTGGGTTATGTAGAACTTGATAAACAGTAGGAAATTGGGTGTTGTTCTAGTGTATTTTGACAATTGTAAAGTGACTTCAGAATTTAGAAGCTAACGATTGTGTAAAATGGGTTGATTTATGTGAAATTCGGGCTAGATGATAAGCTAGGAATTTACTATATAATCATGTAAAAAATTTTCCTTTAAAGTGTTTGTTGAAATGCCTCAAAGAAGGCTTGAGACTAGAATTTTGAAGTTAAAACACCTAATTGTGATGTTTTGACTATTATGCGACATGTGATTAAAAAGAGTTCTAAACATGATGTAAATGAACTCTATAGGAAAGGATACCGGAACGTCAAGTGGACAAGCCAGCGGTGAATTGCGGTTGAAGGGCGTGCACTAAAGGTATGTAACTTGACCCGTTACATTAAACGAATTGTTGTTAAATTATGCGAAGTCTTATTTTAGGATAATTACGGTGTGAAATGTAGCGACTATGATCGTTACCTAAATTATTAGTCTAAGTGTGATACGGGATCATTTGGTAGTCATCATATTGGGGAATTCCATAAGATGAACCAAACGGGTCGATTAATTGTGCAAGTTGTTGTTTTAGTGTTTTAGAGAATCAAAATAGAGATACTAATCACAAGAGCATTAAACCATGAGATTGGTAAAGAAATGCAAGTAATGATAAGCCCGGGATATTGGGTATAAAGTATCATAAGTTTACTAGTTAAATGGTAGTATTTTGTGTCAAGTAGGAATGGGTCGAATAAATGCATAACGATATATAGACTTTCTGTCCGTAAGATGAAGTTTTGGCATGACTATCATAATAGGCATGTTGGTAATGAAATTACAGACGTATAGGAAAAAGAATCACTAAAAACGGACTTACGAATCATAAGTTATGGCCATTTTAAGTTGGAACTTGATTAAACTTTGAGCTGGGAATCTGCAGCATCAAACAAATAAACAATCTGTGAAAAACAGGGCCTGGCGTGACGCGAGGGGCCTTGGCGTCACGCGGCGCCCCCTTGATTCGAGAAAATTTTATTTATTGATTGTTTGACTCTTGGAACTTGTTTGTATCCATTTTAATCTTATCAAAACTAACACTTGTTGTGGTTTTGATCTTAGGTGATGTTGGAAACTAACCGGAAGACGATCGAGCTAGATTTTGAGGAACCGAACACTACTTACAAGCTTCCACAATGTTTTAAATCTTTAATAGACTATGTTTATGGGTTGTAAACAAATTGTTAAACAACTTTTGAATGTTTAACTTAGTCGTTAGTTGACTAAGGTTTATGCTACATATGTACTTCTTTTATGAAATCTATGTTACTTAGGCATCTTTTATTAAAAATGGTATGTACTATTAGTAAATTCAAGTAAAACTAGACGGGCGTTACATAAACCGGGTTATCGTTATGTGAAATTTAAATTGATAGATCCGTAATTTTATTATGGAGGCATAGGAAAAAGAATCGACTAAAACGGACATGTAAATAAAAAGTTATGAGCTTTCAAAGTTTAGATTTTACGAAATTTCAGAGCTGGGCAAATATGCAGGTCGAGAAACTAGACCTGCTGGAAAACATGCTCCCCCGCGACACGCACTAGGGAGTTAAGGTGCCGGCACGACACGCGAGACCGCTCGCGGCACGCGAAGGAATTTTCTGAGTCCGTCGCGTGGCGCGACAGACCTAAATACGAGATTTTTATGTTTTTGTTAACCGTATGATATCTGAACTTGTTTATGCATATTATAATATTTCCAAAAGTAATAATTGTTGTGGTTTTAACCCTAGGTGACGTTCGTCTCATCCCGGATGCCGATCAAGCAAGGACGTCAGAACCGAACACAAAATTTTGTAGCTTTCGCGCTAATCTATTCTTGTTTTAAACAATGTTTTTTTTGTAAACACTACTGATTGTCGAATGTTTTTAAAATAGCTAGTTGGTCATGTTAAACACTATGATGATGTTCATCTTAGCTTATTAACTAAGTTAATGATAACTATGCATTTGGTTTTGAAAAATGCGTATTTTATAACAAAAGAATAAATAAATAAGACGAGTGTTACTCAACGATGTTGGAACAATGATGCTGGAACAATTATGTGAAGCTCAAAGATCTGTAATCGAAGAGTTTGTTGCTGCAGAAACAGAGAGTTTCTTGCATTTAGTAGGAACAACTGTAGAACAATCATCATCATCATCTACTCAAATCATTCACAATCATCATTTAGTCATAACTCAGATGAAAAACAATTACGAAAAATCAAAAACAAAACAAACATAATTATATATTACATTACCATCATCAAGGCAAACGACATATCCCCAAAATTTGTTCTGAAAGTGGGTCAGAGAGAGCTTCGGTTTTATCTTTTCCTTTATGAACAAATGTCGAGTATTGAGAAGAGGGGATTTGAGGGAGAGATACATTGGAAGTGTGGTTTGAAAATACAAAAGCAGAGAACACGATAGTGTAAATATGAAGAGGGAAATGAGAAAAAAAACATTTATATAAGAAGATGATTGACAGAAGTGAGTGAGTGACATGCATTAATTGCAAATTACGTATTCTCGGGCATTTTGAATTTGAAATTACCGACAATAAAACATCTGCTGATATATACGCATCCCTTGAACCTTCAACCTCTGCTGGCTTTAAAGTATAGATATGGGCAGAGGTTTTGGTTGGCAAAGTTTTATATAGATTTTAAACTGATTTTATATATTATGCTTTATGATGCAGTATTGACATAAGAAAAACATTGTTGAACAGCCTCTCTGGCTAGCACATCAGCTTTTCTTATGTCACTCAGATTTCTTCTTTTATAGAAAATATAGATATGTATAGTATATTGTAGATATAGATATTAAAGATTAAATAAAAATACATCTCACTTATATTTATTATTATAATCAAAACTATTTAAAATTAACCTAAAAACAAATGATAACTCATAACCGAAAGCGTGACGAATATATCTATATAGATATAGATTAACAAAAAGAATACATCCCACTTATATTATTATTATTATTATTATAATCAAATATATTTTAAAATCAACCTAAAAAACAAATAATAATTATATATAATTAAGTAGAAGAGATTAAACTAAATAATAATTATCTATAATTATGTAGGAGAGTTCTTTACAATTAAGTAAAAGAGATTAAACTAATTAATAATTATATATAATTAAGTATGAGAGATTGGCGGGAAAACCAAAAAATAGATGACCTAATATGGTGAGAAGTGTCCCCCAATAGTTTACTTTATTATATGGTTTAGAATAGGTTAATGCCCGTGTGATGCGCGGCTTCATCCAAAACCATATTATTTACTTTGAAATTTAATATTCTGTAAAAACGCATATATTGGAATTCAACGTAAGTAAGTGTGCGCGCCAACGGATCTTGTTCGTTTTTTTTTTTTTCCATCCACCCCAAAAACATCAAGCTGAATACCAGATTTCTCATCAAAAAATCCTGAATCTGCTCATCTATAGACTGGATAACCATTCGAATCTATAGTAGTCTGATCATAGAACTTCTTAGGAAATAAAGTTTTTTAAAGCAAATGAATCATAAGTTAGCGTATCACATACAAAAGGCCTTTTAAAAAAGTTAAACGATTATAAATGAATAGAAAAACTGATGTATTTTTATTAGTTAGAACAATAAAAGATAAAAGTAAAACAATAAGAACTTATAGGGGCCTTCCGTGGAGGCATCTACAACCCCACAAAACAATATTATCCATTATTAAAACAAATACCATTATAAAGCAATAACAAAACAAAATATTAATTGTTTTTATTCAAAATACTTAAACATATAGACAAAATTACACTAAATTATAAATAAAACAAATCTAAGCTTCCCCTTTGCATTTCTTTGTGGTTAACAACTTCCTTAATCTTTTTCCCTTGTCTTCATTCATCTCTTTTTGCCTTGAGATTTTCCGGATCGAATTAAAAAATTTGTTAAAATTTTGTACCCCGATCTCGCATTTGATATCATCCCCCACCGCTTGTGCAAATTGTTTGTCTCATCTGAAATAAATATGCAAACATACAAAAGAGTGATAATTTTGACCCATTTATAACCGGGTCAATTAACATGTCTAAAAAATGATTAAAAATAGGTCAGATTATATATTACCATGGAAGGAGCTTAATGTGGAATTGCAATTTGCAAAGCCAGCTTTCAAAAGGTTAGAGCCACCATCAATCACCATCAGGTCTTTTGTTAATCCGTAATAAAGAAATAGACTATAACATGAATTGAGTTGAAGTAAGAATGCTTGTGAGCAATTAAGTATCAAAATAATGAATTGAGTTGAAGTAAGAATAATATTCTCTTAGCTGGTGCATCAGCCATAACTTGCACTTGTCCACCAGATTTAAGTAAATCATAAAAGAAGAGCTTTGATGAAGAGGACCGTTAGCTCATTAGTCTCCCTACCAAGAACACATATTTAGTCAATTATTATAATAAAATTAAATTCACGCAAAAACTAAAATATCAATATTACAAAATTCTGCTAACCAGCCAAAGAAACTTGAGCATCCTCCAGGTGATCCCCACTATTTAAGGTTTCGTACTTCTCAATATATTCAAGAAAGGACATCGAGACATGGAATTTGTGAGGATAGGGATTCAACATTGCTGCATCCACAAAAATAAAAATGTTTAGGCTACGCGTGAGATATAAAGTTACCAAGAGAAGGATTATACCGTTTGATTCATGTTTTCGTCATCTGTTGTAGAAGGCTTCTGGCCCCTGATTTTGGCATGACAGCAACCTGAAAAAAGGTGTAAATGATACTTAACTCTTAAAATGAGAAGCAATCATAATACCTAGCATTTTAATTCTCCTATAGAAAAAACTAAAAACGGTTGTTCGGCATTTTTTGTTGTGGGTTTCATTAAAACTAATACAGTTATTATCTCATGGCAATAACACAACACGGCCCATTATGGAACATAGAAGTTGTTGTTTTGTAAAACCGTCTGTGGAGACAATGTTATTCACCTTGCTCAACCTAACAGCCAGTTTACACCTTAAAATATGTTACCTGACTTCTATGAAACAACAATAGAAGTATTTTTCTCCAATCATACATTGCCTTAAAAACAGAAAAATCACACAGAAGATTGTTGTGATCTAGATAAAAATAAGCACAAAAATCTCATCAACAGTACATGCTAAAAAATGAAATCTTTATAAAAAAAAATCACACTATGACCTATGACATTACTAATACTGACATCAGGCCTCATGAAACTTCACCGAATTTAATGCTCTTGTTATGTATAATTGAAAAGTTTAGGATTAAAGATTGAAGAGACTAATTAACCAACCAAGTTGGGACATAGCGTAAGGTAAACTGAGCAAACCAGGTTCAACCATGGCAGTAACATTCTAGAAGGCTAAATACCACCATTTTGCATTCCATGATGCGGTAAAAAAACCGAAAGCCATTCATCGATCCTTTCGGTTTTGTCACATTTACACAACTCACGGTTGTCAAAACCAAATTAAAATGAAACTACTAAAACAAAAGTAAAAATGAAGACACATACAGAGTCATGTTAAGATGATAAATCTATAAATTTTAGGGTGTGGTTTAACTTAACAATTGAATACATCTTAAGAACCTTACACCGTCGTTATGTAGCGTCTTCGAAACAGTAGTGGTGGAACGCTATCGGCTGAAGGGCTGCAACTATTATCTAAATAACAAAAAAAAAAAGCAGCAAAACTTGAAAAACCACAATCCTCCAAGACGATAAATGAACCACAATCTACAATCTCAAATTTCCATATTTCAAAACAAAAAGACCTATACCAAGAACCCTAAATTTAAACCGAAATAACATCTAACTTGTCCACTATCATCTAATGCTCTTTAAATCTATAGTTCTATTTCAGAACTAATTCTTTACAAACATCCGCCAATTTCTCCCTCACTTCAGCCATCATCTGCACTTATAAATTCAATACAAAGTACTTCAGCTGTCAACAAATAACTACAACAACATCACTACTAATTCTTATATGGCATCACAAACTCAACCAAGAACTAAAAGAATATCAAACAACTGTGACTTGCATCTTAATTAACAAATAGAATACACTTAATTTGGTAATGAATCTGAATCATATGTTCATTATTAAAGAAAAAGCCCAACTGTGACTTACACCCTAATTTTTCTTCCACTTCATATGTGTATTAAAAGATATCCAATATCTAGCCAATGCATAAAAGAGACCACCTGTTATGTCTGGGTTCTCCAATCACCATGATATATGTTAACAAAAGTAAGTCAGAATATAAAGTAATAAGTTAAATAACAGTCACCTGTAGCATTGCTTCTGGGCATTCACGAACAATTTCTGCAAGTTGATTATAAAGTTGCTCAAGTACATCCATCTGAAATCAAAATCGGTCATCGAAAAGTTTCACCAACATAAGAAAACGTTTCAGCGCTACAAACACTAATTTCTAAATAGATTTAAAAAGATACAGTGGTAAATAAAAATCAAAATTGAAATCAACATATGAACATAATGTGTCGATGAAATCAACATACCTAGGCGTTACCCTGTATTCCTTGCCTTGCACCACAACCATCAGAAGACCACCGTTAGACAAAACCCTAAATCAACACATCTCGCTGTCACCATCAACATCTTCCTCTATCGAAGCACCGCCACCGATGATCTTTGGGAAACGATTGAAAATGAGTACTGATTAAGATGGTATAGCGATAAAACCCTAAATCTGGAATATAAGGAAGATTAATCATATAGGTGAAAATCAAAACCATATAACAAAACAACATGAAATTTGATATCAAATCCCTAAGAAAAAAAGGATTAACTTAATCGATAATCAAATCATGTAAAATAACTATATAGATCATCAATTCACTAAATCGCCGATTTGATTTCCAGGATTTGATTTCCTGGAAAAAAAGCCTCAAATCAAATCTATAATCGATCATCAAATCGTCAAATTAGAGAGCACCGTAGAGTTAGAGTCTTCAAATACGTTGATTGTTGATCAAAAGTATTATGTGTTGTTTCGTCGCCGTGTTCGCCAGAGAAGAGAAGAGAGAGAGAGAGAGTGAATTAGGGTTATGAGAGAATGAGAGAGAGAGTATAGCGTATGTGAGAAGCCAAATTCAATCCTCCCCTATGAGCTATGCCGCATGTATGCTGATGTGGCTACTTATTTGGCATCAACCATAGGGTGACATGTGTCCCCCAATGGTTTGCTTTATTAGAGATATAGATACTATTCGTCTTCATCGTCGTTGTCGCATTCGTCTTCTTCTTCTTCATGATCTCCATCATCCAAACCTTCATTTTCAAAGCCTCCAATTTCGAAATCTTTTTCTTCTTCTCCGTCGTCTTCGGAGTCCTCTTCGTCGTTGCCATCATGTCAAATTAGACGAATTACCCAAGCATGCTCGACCAAATCCGCCTTTAACGCGTTATGTAATTCCCTGGTACGCAAGAGTTGACCGTTTAAGATTCTCTCCTCCATTGTTGCTTGTGTTCCTACAACAACATCTTTCGGAAAATAGTTTTGGCATATTACTTTTCCTTTGTCTTCTAGAATAATAGTTTTGGCATATTACCCCCGGTGTTAAATGACTATATTATCCTTTCTTATTACCCCCTATGATTTGTTGTAAGAAAACGTACTACCCCCGGTGTTAAATATTTCTTTGCTTTCTTACCCCCTAACAATACTGGTTTCTACATGGTTCATCATTAAAAAGCATTGACAGTGGTTGTTATGTGTTTCTTTGCAAAACCCAACTTTGTAATGTCACTGCATATTTCTTAAAAATCGATTCACTTTTCGTAGTCCATAACTTCATCAGTTTGTTGCATCTATTACTTCATGTCTCAGTAATCATCATAAACCCCCTTAACACTGCTCTTAATTTTACAATAATCGCAGCAACCTTTGATGAGCAAATATGAGATTTTGCAATTGAGTTTTCTAAAAATGGAACGTTGCACCAAAAACAAAGGGCAAATATCAAAGAAGGTGACATAAAATAACATTTCTTAGTGATGGAAACCAAAGACTTTCTCTTACACCAATAATAAGATTAAAAGTTAGTTATAGTAAATTACAAAGACCGTTATCGGTTTTAAGGGTTAAATAACTGTTCATCCAGTTTACATCTGTTACTTAATGTGTCAAAATTCTTGACTTAAATCCCTGTATCGAGTTGACAATTGTCGAACAATAGTGGTTGTCATATGGTTATACTATCCAGAGATTTGTCGATTTTCAATTAACAATATTGGTTGTTACATGGTTCCGCGTTAAATAGCATTTGCAGATCCCGTTGAATATGGTGGTTGCTATGTTTTCTTTGAAAAAAATAAACTTCTTATTGTCAAGGCATATTTCTTGATCCCGTATCTTCATTTCGCTCTGCTTTTGTTTTAAGTTCTCTGACTTATACATGAGGATGCAATCCAAAAATCATTCTATAAGATTACTAAGATTAGAAGCTTGTTTTAGTAAATTAAAAGTCACCCATGTTGATCTTATAGGGTTAGATAATAACTCATATTGATGTGAAGGAGAAAAGGGGTTTCTCGGGGGTGCTTGCCACGCTGAAGAAGGGCGCCAGAATCCAGATTTCTGGTCACCGGACTTTTGTGGGAGAAGATAGGAGATTGGGGGAATACTTGGGGGGTAAGGTCGAAGTGAAGTTTATAATATAGGGTGTTATGTTGAGGAATCAATCAAACACAAGTGGAAAAGACTATATTACCCTTTGACCGCTAACAAGTGACGTTGACTTTAAACAGATTTTAACACCGGGGGGGGGGGGGAAGATTGCAGCGTTCCGCATTCGTTGGGGGGTTAGACAGCAAAAATTTCGTGGGAGGGGGTAAGGGTGCCAATGAGCTATATCTCCAGAGGGTAAAATTACAGTTTACTCTAAAATTTAAAAATTAAAATACCATAAAAGAAAATTAAAGATTCTCAGGGATTGATTGTGTATATAAAAAGACAGGGTTGATATTTTTCATTTCCTAAAGGTCTACATATTCACATGGTGAAGGGCATATTTTCACACCTTTAAGACGCTTAGTACAGGCCTAGACAGGGCGTCTAGGGTTCAAGTCTCTAACCAGTTGGTCAACCTCGTACCATTTCAAATCAATCACTTCATACGCCACGTACAAGGCTAGACACCCCGTCTTAAAGACAATGAGAAAACAAATATATATATATATATATATATATACACACACACACACGCCACGTACACGACAAGACTGGGTATCTAGTATGGTCCAAATGACCATTATAGCCATGTGTTGCCCCAATCTAGCCCTAACTCAGGGGTATAATAGTCTTTTAAACAACTCTAGATGCCCAATCTAGCTCTGTACGCGGCGTCTAGCCCCTAAAGTGTAAAAAATTAAAAAAAAAAAAACAAAATGACAAATTACCATTTTAGCCATGAGACACCCCTAGTCTAGGCCTAACTCGGGGCTAAAATGGTAATTAACCATTTGAGAACAATTATGCTCAAATGGTTAATTACCATTTTAGCCCTGATATAGGCCTAGACTGGGGGTGTCTTAGGGCTAAAATGGTAATTTTCCATTTTTTTAATTTTTATACTACATGGGCTAGACTAGGCGTATAGGGTTGTTTAAAAGACTATTATACCCTTGAGTTAGGATTAGACTAGCGGCAACACGGGGCTATAATGGTCTTTTGGACCGCACTAGACGCCCAGTCTTGCCCTGTACGTGGCGTATATTTTTTTGTTTTCTCTTTTTAGTATCAATAACACTAATATTAATTAAAAAAACATATTAATATCAATAACACTAATATTAATTATAAAAAACTCATTCTAATTATAATACCACTAATATTAATTATACAAAAATCATGTTAATTAAAATAACACTAATATTATATATCACTACAAAAACCAACTTGGGTTGTACCCTTTAGTTAAAAGACATGTCGGTTAAAAAATCTATTCACATGAAAAGTAATTACTAAATGATGGTTGCCTTGAAAAAGGGTGTGATCTTTATTTAATCCATATAAAAACAGGCATCTCTTCCGAAACGTTGTATCTTTTGTTAAAAGGTTCTATTAGTTTAAGTTGTGAAAGGGCATGTTGGTTCAAAGCCTTGATCACAATGAAATTAAATGCACCGCTTTGAATGTTATATCTTTACGATTACTAAAATTTTTCTAACTAAATCACAGAGATGTTCCGCATACGGTTGCCTATCTCCTCCTTTTAACACTTCCACTAAGAGTTTTTTCTTTTATAATCACGAAATCAAAATTTCAAACTGGATCTACGAGGGTTCTTTATGTACATAAAAATGAGATGTTAGTTGATATTTTCAAGCCATTGATAAGCACACGTCGTAACTTCCTCTTTCACCGCGTCTCCTCAAATCGCCATGTCTCCTCCAACCGCCACCACCATTTCCACCCTTTATAACCCTCAACTGTAACAACTCTCATCAAAAGTCATATTTATTAAATTAATTTGACCAATAGGAAACCCTAATTGAGACACCCAAGTGATTCTGCACAAACCCTAAAAAATTTCAAAACAATCAGAATCAGGATCAGGGCCCCTAAAACTCAGGGAGGGGGGGGGGTAAAACCTAGTTAACGATTATCTAATTTACTCGCTGTCAAAATTCTAAATTCAGAAACTGTCAAGTCAGCATAGCTAGTCCCAACCGTGGCTAGTCTATAAAATATAGGCAACCCTTACGGACCGTAAGGGTTATTTGTTACGGTCCGTAAGGGGTGGCAAAAATTGGGTATAAATAGCAGACATTGGTACTTGAAATTTGGCGTATGTTCGACGAAGAAATTCGTTTCGTAGACTGAAATAAGTTCTGTATACTACAATTAACACACACAGTGCACTAATCGACACCGCAATCAGGGTAATAACTCGATCGCTATTACGATTCAACGTCCGATCGATTCTAACTATCCAACGATTGTTTAAGTGCCGCTTAAATTGAGTTTATACTTTATTAATTCATCGTGATTTCGACTTGAATGTTTAAGTACTGCTCGAATTCGGACTATACTCTGTCATTCGTTGTGAATCCGCTGAATTGTTAAGTATTGCACTAATAAATCGTTGTGAGGGTTTAATCTCGTGAATTGTCGTAACTGCTGTATTAGTTACTAACCTGTTGTGTGTGCATTGTTATTTAAATTAGGTTAATCAAGGCTAATCAGTAGGCTTATATTCTGCTCGTTAAATCTACAATGTGAGTCATTCTCTTTTTATCAAATTATTTTCAAAATCATGTTTATTTTCAAAGGTTATAATTACAGTGATTAAGTTTATGTAATCACCAAATTACAGCCGGTATGTGGGGTATTGTGCACAGTATTACAGTTTTATCACTTTAGGTGGGCGAACCTAAATTTAGTGATATTTGTCATTCATTGGGGCAGCCAATGGTGATATGACCACAGTCACCGTAAAGATTCGAGTGACAAATACTGTGGGTAGTTGGTTTGATATCAGAAACATTGTAATCTCTCTTAATACTGTGAATTATAACAAACGAGTCGTTTTAGTAAAAATGAATGATTCACTCAGTATTTCCCTGCTGACAAAACATTTTTCAAACATGTTTCAGGTGATCTGTTGTGAGCACAGGAAAAGTGTCGTGGAGCACTACAAGCTTAGAAAGTGGCTCAATGTAAATAAATAAAGAAACATGTTTTAAGAAATAAAGGATTTCCCAGTGAAATCACTTAGTTGTAAATTATGGGATTTATCCCTATATTATATATAAACGAGCAGTTTTACTATTAATCGATCCTGTTTAAAAAAGACTTCCGCTGTCACTAAATTAGATACCATCGGATTTCCTGCCACGCGACTCTGGACCAGGTCAAACCGGGGCCAAGGGCCGTGACAGGAAAAGGTGGTATCAGAGCCACTGATTTAAGCTTACTATTGATTTTAGCCTATTAAAATAATTGAGAAATTTAATTGCTATTCTGTGAAAATATGTTTTATTAACTGATTAATTGTTGAGTTACAGTATGGGTAAACAAAAGATTTCTGCTATCTACCACAAATTAGATACTACACCCACAGAGAAAGGAACCTCTTCCTCCAAACACCCAGCAGATCTGGAAGAAGGGATTTTTGTCCGTAAAGCAAATTATGAAAATCCTCTTACCCAAGATAAAAGAAATTTGATTCTTAGAAATGGAAAGGAGAAAATAAAGAAACCCCAAGTCAAGAAAGTGAGGTTTAATTCAGAAATCCAGGAATTAGGAAATAGATCACCTTGGGAAGATACATTAGATGAAAAATGGGCAAACCTTTATATGCTAGCTACCGTAGCAGAGAATGCAAACCTCTAAAAATATCAATCAGCCTGGTCTAGTAGAAAATTAATCTCCAGTAAATAAATAAAGTATAGTGTGTTCTCTTTCCTGTAGTCTTTTTGTACAAATCCGTATGCAATAAAACTTTAATGTTTATTGTAAAACTTTGTTCCAAAGTTTTAACTTAGCATTTTTGTGCATTTTGCATATATGCTATCCAGCATGAGTGTGATATCGGAAGCATTTCAGAATCTCAACCTCTACCCAGTACCAATTGAAGTCTCCCACGACTTTACTGGTTATATTGCTGACATAGAGGAACCTCTGGAATTCCAAGATCCACCACTGGAAAAAGCAAAACTTAAAAAGAAAAGAAGATATGTAGGATGGAGGAAAGTGCGCAGGAGAAAGCCAGTTACTAGGAAACTCCCTAAAATAGAAAACCCTATAGACAAAGGAAAAGGAATAGAAATCGGAGAGAGTTCTAATCCAGCAGAGATATAAATCAGGAAAGATTCTAAATAGAAATTGGAGAGAGCTCCAGACAAACGGAAGAAATCACATTTCAAGAAGAAATAGACCGTCTACTGGCAAATTGTGATGTCATTAGCCCTATCCATAATAATCTATATCCTTATTTAGAAACCCAACTTCCTGTGAATCTGGAACCAGCTATTCCAGACCCACTAATCCACACTCGACCTTTAGGCCAAATGGAAGAATGGTGGACAAATGACTGGCAATTCGAGAATATCATCAACAGTCCTTATTCTTTTCTTCCACAATTTGATCCAGAACCTATCCCCAATCCGCCAATGAGCAACGAAAACCTAGCCGAACTCCGTCTGTTCGGTGAAGAGCTGATAGGTACAGGGAATAGGATCCGGGAAATGGGGGAACGAATTTCCTGGAAATACGACGAAAGGGAGCGTCGCTACTAAACTGCCAGTTGACCAAAGAATAGTGGGGTTGGGAAGAATGTCTGTATAATAATAATAATAATAATAATAATAGCTAAATATAACTCTGTAAAATGGGAAATAAAACATTGTAAGATAAACGGTGTGTATGGATGCCTATATAATATATAAAGCAAAATAGAAGTCGAAACATCGACAATTTTGGATATTTATCTGTGTTGTAAGATTTTATGTGCTTCTGTGTAATTGTTTTATTTATAATCAATTGATACTAATAGTTATATTTATAATAATTATCAGATGGAAAACGCTAGTAATGAACCAGTTAATGAAGGGAATCAATCTGAACAAAATCAGGAAAACCAGTATATGACTAGACAAGATATTGAAAATATTGTTGCTCAAGGGATAGCTAATGCTATTCCAACATTCGTTGCTGCTATAAAGAAACCTGTGGAACCGCAACAAATCATTCCTAGTAAACGTACTCAGGAAGATAATTTTAGTCAAAGTGTAAATGGAGGCGGCAATCATGATGATAATAATCCACGACAGGCTCCACCTCCTAAGAAAATGAAAGCTGCAACACCTGGTTGCACTTTCAAAGAATTTCTTGCTTGCAAACCTGCTGAATTTGCAAGCAATGAAGGAGCAACTGCAGTACTGCGTTGGTTAGAGAAAACCGAAGCAGTAATTGCAATAAGTAAGTGTTCTGAAGAAGATCAGGTCATGTATGCATCAAATCTTTTCAAAGACGGGGCACTAGAATGGTGGAACACGGTGCTACAAGCAAAAGGAAGAAGGATGGCTTATGCCATGAACTGGGAAGAATTTAAAATTCTTGTAGAAAGAAAATATTGTCCTGAATATGAAAAGGAACAAATGGCAAATAAGTTCCTAAACCATCGTATGGTAGGCGTAGAGTGTCGCGGTTATACTTCGACATTCTTTGAATATGCTAGAGTGGTACCAACACTGGCTTCGCCAGAACCGGTACTCATTTCTCGTTACATTTGGGGACTGATTAGTGAAATCCGTAACATCGTTAAAGCTGCGAGACCTCGCACTATTGACGATGCTGTGGAATTAGCTAATACCCTAACTGATGAACTAGTGCGCACAAGAGAAGAAGATCGAAAGAAGGAATTGGCTCAAAAGATTACCCAAGGATTTCGTGTGGGTAATGATAATAATAGGTTCAAGAAAAGGGGAAGAAGACAATCTGCACAACCGCCTTTTTGCAGCAATTGCAAAAAAGAATCATTTTGGAAGATGCAATGTAAATTGCAACTTCTACAAAATGGCAGGACATCGTGAAGAAAATTGCAAAAAGAAAACCATAGTCTGCTATAACTGTGGAGAAACAGGACATTACAAAACAGAATGTCCTAAATTAATTAAACCCACAGACAATAAAGGCAAACCAGCTGAAGGAACAACAAAGAAGAATGCCCGAGCATTTCAGCTAACCACTCAAGAAGCCGAA
>JARYGA010048005.1:0-41840 GCA_030545235.1 Helianthus tuberosus
AAGGATTGAACTTGAGTCTCAAGAAAAACCCAAGTCTTTCCAGCCACTATACCACAAGTGATGGATTTGTCCCTTAAATACGGGTCTTATAATATACATGTTGAGTATGAATAAATGATGTAATATTCGTAATGAATTGTTAAAAAATGGGTTTTCAAGTATCAAAGAAGTTTATAAAGTAAGAATTTTTAAATTCGTATTTTCCGCTACATGTATTTAAGTTAAAAATGGCATACAGTGTTACAAGTTGGGTTTGCAGGTTATTACAAACTCGGTATCTCTCTTGAATCCAGGGCCAGCCTGAGCATGGCCGGGTGGGCGCCGGCTCAGGGCTAAAATGTAAACGTAAAAGAGCCCGTAACATTTTTTGAAATTTTTTATATGTTATATATTATCGTTCACTTTTGTTTGCTTTTTCTTTATCTTTTTTTTTTTTTTTTGTAAACAACCAAATTTGTTTATTATTTCAATATTATTGTTAATAATAAACATATTTTGTTTTCCTCTTAACTTCTAAAATATATTTTTTACAAATTATTTGAAACTAACCTGAATCTGTCTGGTTCATTGTAGTACTCTATTTGAAACTAACCTGAATCTGTCTGGTTCATTGTAGTACTCATATTAAGGTGTTAATGTATGTATAATGTTTTACAAAATTCTAAATATAGCGTCACGACACACTTATATTTCTCTATTGAGTAAATTGCCATTTTAGTCCCTGAGTTTTGACCAAAATTGCCACTTTAGTCCAAATAGTTTTTTTCTTGCCATTTTAGTCCAAATAGTTTTGTTTTCTTGCCATTTTAGTCCAAATAGTTTTGTTTTCTGCCATTTTAGTCCCTGGGTTTGCCATCCACTACCACCTCCCACCATCCACCCCATCATAACCTTCTATCATCGCCACCACCTGCCTGCACCGTCACCACCCACCCACCCACCCCACCACCATCACCACCCACCATTTCCACCACCACCGGGCACTTTTACGCCACCCACGTCATTAACCAACATCACCGTCATCATCGTAAAACCAACAACCACCGCCATCATCTTCACTGTAAACTGGCACAACACCATCCCCATACCATCGCACCTGCAAAAAAAGAAAGAAAAATGTGGTTCGACCAAAATTCACCTAAGTTAAATAATTTTTTTTGAATGGAGTTAGTGGGTTGGATGAAAATGGCAACAAATGACAAAACTCAGGGACTAAAATGGCAGAAAACAAAACTATTTGGACTAAAATGGCAAGAAAACAAAACTATTTGGACTAAAATGGCAAGAAAAAAACTATTTGGACTAAAGTGGCAATTTTGGTCAAAACTCAGGGACTAAAATGGCAATTTACTCTTCTCTATTTTTCAGTAAGTTTTAATAGAAGTTTATCCGAATTGGTTTGGTCCATTACAATAACCGAACCAGTCTGGTCCAAAGTAAAACCCAAACTAGGCCATCGCCAATCTGTTTAGCACTTTAACTGGCCCAAATTTTCTTGAGTTTTTTTGTGTTAATTGGCCCAATCTGTGTTTAAGTGGCCCAAATTTGATTTAAATTTTGAGTGCCAATATGTTTAAACAGTTAAACCAACCCCACGCCCAAATGTTTAAACATTAAAACCCAATTAAAATAAAAACCAAATGTCGATTAAGGTGGGAGGGGCGGTAAAAAAAACCAGCGTCGCAAGGCTGAGTGAGGCAACAACAACAGTGACGTGAGATTATTTAAAAGTGTTTGATCGAATTATTGAGAGACGCAATTACAACACAACAACGGCCCCGAATTCTTGTTTTACTAGGACGGGTAGGGCCTGATTAAGAAAAGGGTTTGTTTTGTTTTAATGAGTCAAAAGTACAATAAACGGTACCATAAGATTTGTATGAAACAGGTCAACATGATAGAGGACTTAAAGAGAGAAAAATTAATAGGCCCTCAAATTAGTTTACTATTGAAGCAACCGAAATAAACCAGTCCAAACCAGAACAAGGAACCATTACATGGTTCCTACACATCCAATACCCATCAATACTAACATAGGAGTTAGAGTGTTCAAATAAAGATTATAATGTTCAAGCGGTAATAACCGGTTCCAAAGTAAAACGTACATGCCAAATTCCATTGTATCGACTCAAAATGGAAATTCAAACTCCTTGCATTACTAGTTAAGCGCATTGATTCGTTCCAGACTCCACACAATTTCTTCCCATGAAGACTTGCACGTGGGACGTATACATTTTAATGCGAGTGCAATGCAATCGAGAGCAGCTTTTGAGGAGTAGTTGCCTTGAAGACGTGGGTCTAATTTTTTCTTAAGCTCTCTTTTGTTTGTTTTGATCTTAGGAGCCCCCAACCCCATGCTCCTCAAGTCCATCAAGACGTCTTCAGGGGGTTTGGCTGCAATAGTTTCTAACACCACAAACCCGAAACTTACGACATCCTTCATCGGCAAAAAACCTGTCAGATCACAAAATCATGGCTTATAAAATATATATGTGTATGAACTTGGCTTTTCAGTTGAAAATAAAAATACAAATAAAGTTTTTATCTTAATCTAAAAGTGCATATTCGTTTTATATGGAGTAACATACCAGTTTTTGGGTCGTAGACTGCCTTTAAATAACCGAAGACTCCTTTTCTCTTTTTCACAACATGCACCCACCCAAACCCCCCTAGTTTTGCATTTAAAGCCTGCAATAAGAAAGAGTACAGATAAGATGACACTCAATAAGTGGTTTGATCTAAGGGAGGGTTTTTTGACCGAAACCCGACCCGACATAATCAACCCAAACCTGAACAAGTGACAATCTCTATTCTGAATTGGTTCGGTGTTCTTTGAAATATGCCATATTATGTTTCAACTCAACACTTAGATACAAGAATATTCTTTCATTCCATTCCTTGGTGTGACATAAACCTCTCAATTTAGATTCCAAATTCCCACCAAGTCAGTATGACTTTTCAAAAAAGTCAACTTCCATATGAAATCTATTTGGAAGATCAGGTTGTGAAGCTAAGACAATAGACATTTAGCTAATCCTTGCATTGTGACATTCATCATTGTCTTTAGATCCATTTTTTTTAGTGTTTGAACCTTGCGGCCCAATATGGTTTTATGCATGTAGCAGTAGCCCATATCGTAAAACTAGCCCGAATTAAGAACACCCCTGCCATAAATCAAATGAGTACCTACCTCATCCAGCAATATATCATCGAATCGGAAATTACAACATACGCCTTTATCCGTATACAAATACGCCATTCCACGAGCAACTCCTATTAGGATGTTAATTCGTGCCCCCCATGAAAGTGGTTCCAAACCATCATCTGCAAAATTTATTCATCTTACATGGCTGCAGTAATTGAGAAAACAAAAAAAGAGAGATGGTATCCTACCTCCTTGAATAAAGTGACGGAGGGATCTCTGCATGTGCTCGTAAACAAGATAGTTTCCGTCTCCATCACTCTTGCAGCATCCCAAGAGTTTAATGATATTAGGATGATCCAGCTGTCCCATGAAGTTCACCTCTTCCTGAACGAACGCAAGTCGGTTATTTTTGGGTTAGTTAGGTTATTTCTTATTATCTATAGTTGTTTAGCAAAGCCATTTGTAGATATTGTTTCAAAACACTTCAACAACCAAAACAAGAAAGGAACAAAAACACTGATTTGACAATTTACAAAACCATTACTTGATAATTTCGAAAGTTAGTTGTTTTGACAATGAAAATGATTCTATATCATTCCACACGAAAAAGGGCAATTACAAAGCAATGGCAGGTAGTCGGGCAACAAGTTGCGCCGCCACCCCCTTTTGAATAGAAAAACCAATTCTACTAAATACAACGTTTGAAACCTTTAGCGACGAAGAATTACTATTAACGACTTTTTGAACCCGATTCAAAAGTCGCACAGCCCGGATATGGCAGGTGTGCATTTGGTGAGACTTACCAGCCAGTCATCATGAGCCATCATCGATTTGGAAGCAACAGCAACAGCAATTCCAACACCTTCTTTCGAAGGGGCTAACTTCTCCTGCTCAAGCTCAACCCAACCTAGATACACCTCTGTCTCACCAATAGGCAGATTTCGACTAAAGTCACTTGTAGCTATTTTCAAAACATCATAAGCAAGAATCTTCACACTTAGTGCACCCTGCGATGGATTCATGCGACTCTTTTGTAACGTCAATATAGACTCAAGGCAGGTCACGACCTCAGCCATATCAGGTCGCTGTTGTTGAGATTCATTCACGCATCTCTTTGCAATCTCAACAAAAATATCCAAGCAATCTTTGGATATCTCATCCTTCACATTTGAATCGATCACATCCTCTAACAGCGTTAAAGAAGATCGGACACAGTTAGCCAGATACCGCTGCGGGTCTTCGCGAGGACGATTGTAATCCAGTACAGGCCTCCCACAAAGCAATTCCAGCAAAAGCACGCCAAGTGAATAGACATCAGACTTCATTGTTAAGCCTCCATGACGGTCAATTGTAGCGGCATCCACATAGCCACAAGCTCTAAGAGGAATGCTGACGGCAGTTGGACGATAAGCTAGAGATAGTTCCGACAAGCCGTAATCTGTAATTTTGGGTACCAAACTTTCAGTCATCATGATATTAGAGCTCCTAATGTCGCCATGGGTAACGTCAGCAGAATGCAGGTATCTCAACCCATGAGCAACACCTACGCAAATTTCCAGTCGGCGAATCCAGGGAAGACGGGTACTAAGCACATGAAGATGATCATTAAGAGATTTTCTACTCGAAATATATTCATACACAAGAATGGTTTCTTTCTCATATCGGTCATCATCACAGTAACCAATCAAGGACACCAGATTCGGGTGTCGCAAAGCGTAAAGCTCTTGCTTTTCAACGTCGGGCCAAGAATCCGTTGGCCCGCGTCTCGTATATCGTTTGATGGCAGTAGGGACAAGAATTGATCCATGCAAAAGTTCACCATAGTAAACATCCCCGAACCATCCCCTCCGCATCAGTAACGATTCGTCCAAGTCTTTCGTTGCTTTCATAATTTCAGGAATTTTCAGAACGTGAGGGGATGGTTGTTTAGAGGATTCAGACTTCTTGTTCTTCTTCTCATTCTTGTTGAAATATAATTGTAAGTGGAAATTGAAACACCTTAGGTAGATCAGGGTTATAAACTTGCTTGAATCTGATTGGTGCTCAGATCTCGTCATAGGGCTTTGAGGATTGAGGTAGGAGATCGTGGATTTGGATTATAATTAGGTTGTGATTTTGAAACGATAACTAGCACCGTTCAAATCGTTTGTCGCTCGCTCGACACTCGTTTGAAAATTGTTTGGAAAATGCTCGTTAACGAGCCGCTCCGCTCCGCTCGGTTCGGTTTGTAAACGAGCCAAGCATCAGCAAATGTGGCTCGGCTCGAATTATTATTTTTAATTAGTATACATATACACATACATATATAAACATGTATATACACATATATACACACACCTATATACACACACACTACACATCTATACTATATAATAAAATAAACCACTTTAAGGACACTTGTCATTATATTAGGCTCTTTCTTATAAATAATTATAATTTTAGTTTAATCTTTTCTAATTAATTATAATATTATATTATTAATTAATATAAGGATTCCAATTATTCAATATTTATATAATCCATTTGATTCAATTTATGTAATCCGTTTGATTCAAAATTTAAAATATATATTAATAAAGATATTGGATAATTAATAAAATAATAACACCCGCAAAAAATAAGGTAAATACGTAAATTATAATATACTAATTTTATCATGCATAAAAGTTTTATAATATGTTATGTTAATATTAAATATATATTAATAAAGATATTGGATAATCTATCTATACTATATAATAAAAGAAACCATTTTAAGGACATTTGTCGTCATATTAGGTCATGTCTTATGGATAATTATAATTTTAGTTTAATCTCTTCTAAATAATCCTCCTACTAAATATTATTTAGTTATCTATTTACTTCAAATTCAAACTTAGTTAACTAATTTGATATTAGAGTAAATTACGATTTTGGCCCCTGTGGTTATATCATTTTTACCCTTTTAGCCCAAAAATGAATTTTTTAACATCTAAGCCCTCAACGTCTTTTTTTAACCCTTTTGGAACCCCAGCGTCTTTTTTCTAACCCTTTTGGCCCCTAAAAGTAAATGGATAAGGTTAGTGCTAGGGGCCAAAAGGGTTAGAAAAAAAAGACGTTGGTGGCTCAGATGTTAAAAGATTCGTTTTTTTGCTAAAAGGGTAAAAGTGATTTCACCACAGGAGCCAAAATCGTAATTTACCCTTGATATTAACTATATATTTGAACGTTTTGTTTAGTTTGGCATCAAATAGATTTTACGAAACTTAAAATAAAATTAACTAATATTATTTATCATTTCTACATTTACAAGTTTTAAATAAATGGTTAAATTTATTGAGACTTCGTTACATTTACAAGTTATAAATAAAGGGTTAAATTTATTGAGACTTTGTTAACAAATTTTACTACAATATAATAATCTATTTATATCAATATAAATATATATTTATACTATACTATATAATAAAAAATTAATGTGTGACACCTGTCAATCATTGTAAGCATTTATTTTATGATTTTATCGTCTCACTTCCAAACTTATCTTATATTAATTAAATGAATAATGAGCTAATATTAAATTTGATCCTACTTTAAATTTTTGAATACCATTCTTCTATTTTAAATTTTGAATACCATCCTACTTTATTATTTAGTATAGGAAATTACATTTATTCAACCCGCCTAATACACATATTTTTAAAGATGTAACTTTTTTATTATTTGGTATATAAAATACATTTATTCAACCTGTGTAATAAATGAAGTTTCTTAAAGATGTATTATTTTATTATTTGGTAAACAATATTACATTTATTCAACTCGTGTAATACAAGCGGTTTTAAAGATATAACTTTTTTATTTGGTATATAAAATTATATTTATTCAACCCGTACACTATGGTTCTTATAAATATAACTTTTTTATTATTTAATATATAAAATTATATTTATTCAACCCGTGCAATAAAAGAGGTTTGTAAAGATATATTGTTTTATTATTTAGTATATAAAATTCATTTATTCGACCCGTGTAATACACGGGGTTATAACCTAGTACATATATACTTAAATATAAATTAAACTTATAGTTTTATATATACCACTATAATTTTGATCTACTATATACAAATTTACAACTATATCTATACATACTAGCCCAACCACGCCAATAAAAAAATTAATACCAAATCTAAAAGTTAAACCCTAAACTGATAAACGACAGACTGCTCACCTCAATGTTTCATGCCGTTACCCTAAGTCGATCGTCTCCTGCTCTCAACGTAATTGTTCGCGTAATATGATCATCGCCTCGTCGGCCACAACATTGTTATTCATAAGAAAAATATTATACCATGAAATGTGCATGTTTTTAAAGACATCAAAACTTGAGACCAAACATTGTCACTATCACTCTCAGCAAATTTAAATCGGGCGGCATGGTTGTCCAAATTGCTCGAACTTTGCTCGACGCTCGCTCGGAATATTTACTGCTCGAAAAACGCGCTTGATTTGAGGCTCGGTTTTAAATGAGCCGCACCGCTCGGTTCGGTTTGTAAACGAGCCAAGCACGAACAAAGGTCCGCTCGATTCGACTCGGCTCGTGAACAGCCCTAACGATAATTGATGTTTTTTTTGGTTAATTGTGGAGAGTATATTTAAAATATAAAAAAAATCAAAATATAATTTATTTATTTATTTACCAAAAGCTATGCATTTAGATCGTAAATCAAGTTCCAATCGACAATCAAACCAAATAGAAAAGTTGAAGAAATGAATTTAGATCGAATCAATAGAAAATAACTCAAAATTAATTACAGACTCTGAAGCCATAACTCGGTTTCTCTCTAGTCTTAAACCATAACTCAGTTTTTGTCTTCTCTTAATAATGTCTAACCCTAACTTGGTGGCCAAGACATTACCAAATATAATTATAACAAAATTAGGAAACATAACCAATTTAACCTACTTGTTAAATTTGGTCCCTCAAGTTCACCGAATTGTGACTTGCACTCCGTAAATTATCAACAATCACCCATGTAATTTCGGACTCAAAATAGGTGGGTCTTTAACTCTAATCATATCTTCAACTTGATTATCCTGGAACTCTCGATCTCTAACTGTGTTTTTCGGCTCATTCCTAACTCGAACATTCTTACAACCTTGTACTTGACTAGTCCTTTCTCCACGACTCGTCCTTTGGTCATAAGAACTCGCATCACCATTAACTCGGCTGTGACCATGAGCAAACACTAGCTTTCTTGGATTATAACATTGAAGAAACAGTGATCTAAATTGACCAGAATCAATTAGATCGGGGGTTTTGTCTCTGCATAAAAGGTGTTAATCTCATCTCCGATTCGGTGGTTTGTTGGACTACTTCTCCGCTGATCACTGCAAAACAGAAAGCCGTTAGACTCGTCACGGGGAGAATGGGGGGTTCTCTCCGTGACCAGCCTCCGGCGTGAGAATAAGTATCGTGATCTTAAAGGAAAAAGATGTAGTATATGTGAAAGTAAAAAGTAACTTGTGAGATCATACCTGGTGTATCTTATTTATAACCGGATTTTGGCGGGAAAATGGTGTAACGGAGATAGCAACGGAAGACACTTTTCCGTTGGCGGTTACCTCACCTTCCGTTAATCCCTACACACGGATCGTGGATTTGATCAACGGCTAGAGAGGTGCCACGTGGAAAGTGATTTTGTGTAGATTTCTCTTTTAGTTGTTGCCATCATCATGACTTAGATGAGTGTCTAAGATTGTGCAACGTCACATTCGGTTGTAACCGAATGACCATGCACGATAAGCATTTAAGGCTTTCCAGAAGATCTACAGCTGTAAACCATTGTGTCTTTACCACATGTCCATTCTGTTATAACAGGAAAGATTCCTTTGTTCAAGTCTTGATTTAAGGCGCGCAGAGATGTTTAGGAGTTTATCTTTAAGCCTAACTGTACCCTTGCGCGAGCCCGCACAAAGTTGTTAGTTGGATATTTGTCCTTTTCTCTGGCGCGTGGACATCGAAGACTGTTCTTTTCCAACTCTTTTTTAGAACTGCTACGCGGCTGCGCAGGGTCTTATTTAAGATGCTTTTGGAATACGGATGTGGTATGGTCAAATGCGCCTGCGCAAGGTTTTTGGGACCATTCCCCTTCAACTCCCCCCCAGTCCAGTAGTGCTTTTATGCGCTAATGGCAAGTAGGTGGAGCACTGGACTATAAAGATGAAGTGTGCGCTTTTACTGTTTGAGAAGTAGCAAGGTTGTTCAGCGCAAAGTATGAAGAATCTTCTTGCAGAAGATATTTCTTGTTTCTTCAGGCTAAAGGTTTTCATGATTTCAAATTTTGAAAAACTTGAATCATGGCAGGAAGTTGGTAAAAGGTACTGTGTTGATGTTGACGTGTGAGGGTTAGGTGACACGCTGTCACTTGTCAGATGTCAAGCATTAAATCGACGTCGTGGTTTACGCGCACATGAAGCTCTTTTTCACCCCTCACTCGCCCTTATAGCCTCGATATCCGTGTTTTTCTGAAAAAGGGGGTTTACGGTTCTCTAGGGCATTAATAACGATGGGTATATAAGCCCTTGAGTTGTTTTTTCTTTCATCACTTTCCTTCGAATCCTTTCATCTTCTCCATTTTTCTTTAAAAGAAAACCTGCAACTTCTTTATATCCTGTATGTCTACCAGAGACCATCCAAACGATTCTTCAGAAAAGATGTCTGCTTCTTTACCACCATTGAAATGGTCGAAATAGACTTTCGACGGTCTCGTAAAAAATTTTAAGTTCCCCGAGAGTTGTGGTATGATTTATCCAGAAGAGGGGCAGACGGCGGCTCAAGCTCCGGCCGGCTATATAACTTTGTTTTGGGATTATTTCACCGACGGTAACTTCCGATTACCGGTGACGAGATTTGTCCTCGACATTCTTGATTACTACAAATTTCACATTTCTCAATTAAATGCCATGGGGATTGTTCAGATTCGACATTTCGAATTTGTTTGCCGATCGATGCACATTGAATCCACTGTTGATCGTTTTCGAGTTTTCTATCAACTCCATTGTGCTCACGTGTCACGACCCCCGACCCACCCTGGACGGAATCGGGTGCCGTGAACAGTCCAGCGGTACCGGTGATTATTTTGAAAACGTTGCAGCGGAAATTTCATCAGGACCGTGAGTTAGGAAAAATATCAGAGTTTAGAAACACCGGATTTTATTTATTAAAATAGATGGGATAAACCCATGTTTATAAAGGTAGCTTTAATAAGATAATTTTTGTTTACATAAAACAATATTTCTTAATTTGATTTAATTAATAAAATAAGCCACTTCTTGAAGCCTTTCAGTGTTGAATCCAGCTCTTATTCCAATATACTGTAATTCCCTGAAAATGTTTGAAAAAGGTTTTGTCAGCGAAAATACTGAGTGAATTCATTCCATTTTTATAAAATATATTGTTATACCTTACAGTATTAAGGTTTTATATCTATTTATATTTACTCAACTCAATCAGTATTTGTCACATGGTGACAGTTCCTGATGTAACAGTAATCATATTAATTATTGGCTCACTTTCATCCAATAGTGAATTTATCAAATAATTATATTTTACTATTATTCAATTTATCTGTCACTAGGCGATTCCTGTGACTATCATCAAATAATTATATTTTACTATTATTCAATTTATCTGTCACTAGGCGATTCCTGTGACTATAATCATATCAGTGCTGATCATTCTTTCAACTAATGATTCTGGTCATATCACTGTTGATCATTCTTTCAACTAGTGATTCTATAATACTGTTGATCATTCTCTCAACTAGTAATTTCTATTCATAACTCTGTTGATCATTCTCTCAACTAGTGTCTTTGGATATGTCACTGTTAATCATTCTCTTAACTAGTGACTCCGGACTTAATTGTGTCCCGTGATATTTCTTTGTCAAATATATTACTTTATGGCATAAAACCATTTAATCCAGAAAATGACATATATCATGTTATGTCAAACTACCATAACTTTATCAAATATCATATGTCAATTAAATAATTGTAGTATCATTATTTAATATTTTAACGTGACTAAGACTAAAATATAATCTTAGTAGAATGCATAATTTCCACTGTTATTGTAGTCATGTTAATATTGACTAACTTTTTGGAAAATAATAATGAGAATCCCATAATATATGAAATCTTTCATACCAGCAGTTAATATAAAAACTTAATTACTGTAAGTATAACTGGTAACCGTTTAGGATTCTGTAAAACCTTTGTAAATATAATTGTATCACAAAAAGGTGATAAAACTGTGAGAAAATAGAGTGGACTCACAAACTGTGAGAAAAGAGAAATGAACTCACATTGCAGATTTCTACGGGCAAAGCTTAGTTTATAGATAATCCTTGATATATTGCAGATTTAATTTGAGCAGAGCTTAGCCTATTTCTTATCCTTGTAACCTAGTGCATACAAACTATGTAATTAACCAATACAACATTTACGATAACTCACGAGATCAAATTCTCACAACGAACGACAAAGTGAGATACTTAAACATCCATCGAATTAACGACGAACGACAAAGTACGATACTTAAACATCCAGCGGATTCACAACTAAGGACAGAGTATAGTCCGATTTCGGACAGCACTCAACATCCCGTCGAAATCACGACGAATGACAAAGTATAACCCTAATGTGGGCAGCACTTAAACATCCATTGGATATATTGATCGATCGGACAATGAATCGTAATAGCGATCGAGTTAATACCCTGTGCAGCAGCACCCCGCTATACTAATTAGTGATTTAGTGTGTGTTAATTGAAGTAATTGGACGATATCTCCACGCCTGAGTTGAATTTTATCGTCGAACGAACGCACAGAAGCAAGTCCCAAAGCCTGCTATTTATACACCAATTTGCCATTTGTTACGGACCGTAACAAATATTCCTTACGGTCCGTAAGGAATACTTTTTCTCCATATTGTTGCCACGTGTGGGAGTAGGCTTGCTGAGTCGACGATTTAATTAAATTCGAATTTTATAATAAGTTATAAGGATAATCATCAAGTAGAGAATGCCCCCCCTGAGTTTTAGGGGCCCTGATCCTGATTCTGATTGTTCTGAAATTTGTAGGTTTTGCGCAGAATCACTTGGGTCTCTCAATTAGGGTTTCCTATTGAATAAAATAATAATTTAATTAGGACTTTTAATGAGGGTTGTTACATTCTCCCCACCTTAATAAAAATCTCGTCCTCGAGATTTGTTGGAATAAGTAGGAATACTTTTTCTTCATCTCAGGTTCCAACTTCCAAGTGTATTTATGATATTTCTTGGAGACTTATGTTATATTCTAGTCAATAAAAACAATATTAAGGTAGATGACACAGAATTGAACTATCAAATTTTGTGAATACTAGTTGTACAACAGATAGGAAGGTTCAACTGAATTAGTTCAAGAAATCGATGTCAAACGGATGAGATGAAATGATATAATTTCCAATGTGACTATTTTCAAGCCAAAAGATATATGATCAATAGATATTTAGAATGAATGTGAAGAACTTTTAGAATCAATAAAAATTCTTTTGTCAAAAGAAAGCTTACTTTGATTGGCAACTGAAGAAGACTCAGAATCAATAAGTTCAAAATGAAATAGCAACACGAAATAATTTGTCAACTATCAAACTACAACAAGAGAAAAATCAGGGTGTTGACAGTGAGTTGCAAGGATATACCGAAATACAATAGAGTTTAGTGTATCATTGTCTTAATACATAATTGCATCAAGACTAATTTCAAATGATGAGTCAAACGAAATACATACGTGATTTTGAATGATTCGTATGCTTTTGATTAGCACAAGCTACAAGTTTATAACGACGCCGCAAGGTGTCGTAATGATTGAAATAACTCAATAATTACGGTGACCGAACAATTTCACCGTGAAATCAACTGAAAGCTTTAACGAAGTAAGTTTGGATATTCATTTCGAATAGGATTTTCAAATGGAAAGACCCAATGAATATTATAAAATTTTCAATAAATGATGGAAGAAACGTTAAGAGGTACACCGGAATATGATATGAATTTGTGTACTCTTATCTTAACATATAATTGTTTTAAGACTGTTTAAGATAATGAACCGACAAAATTAAAATTCGTTCATTAGGAGTGAAAATAAGAATAGCTCAAGCTTCAAATTAAAGAAATGCCACCACAAGGTGTCATAGAAATTAGAAATAGTAGCGGTGAATGAAACGAGTTTCACCATGCTTTAAATCAAATGAAGTAAGTCCGAATGTTTCAAAATAAATCTAGTGGAATTGAAATTGAAATAATTGAATAATATTTTTCGATCAAAGATGATAAAACAATAAAAATTACGAAACGCTCGATTGCTGATATAAAAATCATTAAGAGATACACTGAAATATGAAATGAATTTGTGTATCGTTATCTTAGCACATGATTGTGTTAAGATTGATTTTATAGAATAAACCAACAAAAATGGATTCAATATAAATAAATAATTAAACCCGTATGCAACGAGATTAGCACAAGCTTCAAATTTTGTGAAAACGTCACCACAAGGTGATCGTGACGAAATAAATGATTCGGTGAAAGTGAAAACCAAACAATTTTGTTATGGTTTTGAATAGACGAAGTACTTGACAGAATGTATTTATTTATAAACTTTTATTTGTACTAGGGTCAAATAATAACTTAACTTAGATATTATATATCAGCGATTATATCTGGAATCATTTCTGCTTCTTGCGTAGTAAGTACAAATGCTCGCGCGTTCTTCTTAGCTCCGTCTGTTGTTCTGGCTTTGTTGTCAAGTGCTTTGGTTAGTTTAGGGCAATATGGTTTGATGTGTCCTGTTTCTCCGCAATTGAAACAAACATTAGTTTTCCTTCTACACTCTTCCTCTATATGCCCGGTCATCTTGCAGAAGTCACAGTAGGATGTTTTCCTAAAACAACATCTTCCTGAATGCTTTTTGTTACAGTTTCTGCAGATAGGTTGCTCCATTGACGATTCAGTTCCTGTCTTCTTGTAGAATTCTTGGGAAATTTTCTGGGCTAACTCTTTCTTCTTGTTTTCTTCTCTTGTGCGGATTAGTCCATCTGTCAGCATGTTAGCTAGTTCGACTGCTTCTTCAATAGTCTGTGGTCTAGTGGCCTTGACTATGTCTCGGATTTCGCTAACTAATCCCCAAATATAACGAGAAATTAGTACAGGTTCTGGCGAAGCCAGAGTTGGTACCATTCTTGCATATTCGAAGAACGTTGTCGTATATTCACGACAATTAACATCTATCATTTTATGATTTAAGAACTTGTTAGCCATTCGTTCCTTTTCATAAGGAGGACAAAATTTCCTTTCTGTCATTTCCTTGAATTTTTCCCAGTTTATGGCATAAGCCATGTCCCTTCCTTTTGCCTGAAGAATTGTATTCCACCATTCTAAGGCTTCTTCCTTGAAGAGGTTAGATGCATACATCACCTTATCTTCTTCGGCACATTTGCTGATTGTAAGAACAGCTTCCGTCTTTTCCAACCATCGCAGAGCAGCCGTGGCTCCTTCACTGCCGGCGAACTCAATTGGTTTACAAGCTAGAAATTCTTTGTAGGTACACCCGAAAGTCATCGCCTTCTTTTTCTTGGGAAATGGGGTTTTGATAATATCATCATTACTTCCATTGACACTATGGCTAAAACCATCGTCACGAGTATGCTTGCTACTTACAACTTTGGTAGGTTCTACGGTATTTTTAACAGCTTTAATTATTAAAGGTAAAGCATTAGCTATTCCTTGAGCTATTAGATTTTCTATAGCATTTTTATCCAAAGGATTTTCATTATTAGCATGAACTTCTGGATTATGTGGTACTTCATTCGAAATCTGAATTGCAAACATTTTCACTTATTAATATCATAGAAGAATTAGAACAAAACAATACTTCCAGGATATTGTATGTGCATATCGACATTTATATATTCATATATAACACATATGTTAATTTGTATCAGTTTCCTAACTTTATTGTTTAAGTTTAGGTATTAAAAGAACACCTAAATAGCTTAAACAAGTGGCTCTGATACCACCTTCTGTCACGACCCCCGACCCACCCTGGACGGAATCGGGTGCCGTGAACAGTCCAGCGGTACCGGTGATTATTTTGAAAACGTTGCAGCGGAAATTTCATCAGGACCGTGAGTTAGGAAAAATATCAGAGTTTAGAAACACCGGATTTTATTTATTAAAATAGATGGGATAAACCCATGTTTATAAAGGTAGCTTTAATAAGATAATTTTTGTTTACATAAAACAATATTTCTTAATTTGATTTAATTAATAAAATAAGCCACTTCTTGAAGCCTTTCAGTGTTGAATCCAGCTCTTATTCCAATATACTGTAATTCCCTGAAAATGTTTGAAAAAGGTTTTGTCAGCGAAAATACTGAGTGAATTCATTCCATTTTTATAAAATATATTGTTATACCTTACAGTATTAAGGTTTTATATCTATTTATATTTACTCAACTCAATCAGTATTTGTCACATGGTGACAGTTCCTGATGTAACAGTAATCATATTAATTATTGGCTCACTTTCATCCAATAGTGAATTTATCAAATAATTATATTTTACTATTATTCAATTTATCTGTCACTAGGCGATTCCTGTGACTATCATCAAATAATTATATTTTACTATTATTCAATTTATCTGTCACTAGGCGATTCCTGTGACTATAATCATATCAGTGTTGATCATTCTTTCAACTAATGATTCTGGTCATATCACTGTTGATCATTCTTTCAACTAGTGATTCTATAATACTGTTGATCATTCTCTCAACTAGTAATTTCTATTCATAACTCTGTTGATCATTCTCTCAACTAGTGTCTTTGGATATGTCACTGTTAATCATTCTCTTAACTAGTGACTCCGGACTTAATTGTGTCCCGTGATATTTCTTTGTCAAATATATTACTTTATGGCATAAAACCATTTAATCCAGAAAATGACATATATCATGTTATGTCAAACTACCATAACTTTATCAAATATCATATGTCAATTAAATAATTGTAGTATCATTATTTAATATTTTAACGTGACTAAGACTAAAATATAATCTTAGTAGAATGCATAATTTCCACTGTTATTGTAGTCATGTTAATATTGACTAACTTTTTGGAAAATAATAATGAGAATCCCATAATATATGAAATCTTTCATACCAGCAGTTAATATAAAAACTTAATTACTGTAAGTATAACTGGTAACCGTTTAGGATTCTGTAAAACCTTTGTAAATATAATTGTATCACAAAAAGGTGATAAAACTGTGAGAAAATAGAGTGGACTCACAAACTGTGAGAAAAGAGAAATGAACTCACATTGCAGATTTCTACGGGCAAAGCTTAGTTTATAGATAATCCTTGATATATTGCAGATTTAATTTGAGCAGAGCTTACCCTATTTCTTATCCTTGTAACCTAGTGCATACAAACTAGGTAATTATCCAATACAGCATTTACGATAACTCACGAGATCAAATTCTCACAACGAACGACAAAGTGCGATACTTAAACATCCATCGAATTAACGATGAACAACAAAGTACGATACTTAAACATCCAGCGGATTCACAACTAAGGACAGAGTATAGTCCGATTTCGGACAGCACTCAACATCCCGTCGAAATCACGACGAATGACAAAGTATAACCCTAATGTGGGCAGCACTTAAACATCCATTGGATATATTGATCGATCGGACAATGAATCGTAATAGCGATCGAGTTAATACCCTGTGCAGCAGCACCCCGCTATACTAATTAGTGATTTAGTGTGTGTTAATTGAAGTAATTGGACGATATCTCCGCGCCTGAGTTGAATTTTATCGTCGAACGAACGCACAGAAGCAAGTCCCAAAGCCTGCTATTTATACACCAATTTGCCATTTGTTACGGACCGTAACAAATATTCCTTACGGTCCGTAAGGAATACTTTTTCTCCATATTGTTGCCACGTGTGGGAGTAGGCTTGCTGAGTCGACGATTTAATTAAATTCGAATTTTATAATAAGTTATAAGGATAATCATCAAGTAGAGAATGCCCCCCTGAGTTTTAGGGGCCCTGATCCTGATTCTGATTGTTCTGAAATTTGTAGGTTTTGCGCAGAATCACTTGGGTCTCTCAATTAGGGTTTCCTATTGAATAAAATAATAATATAATTAGGAATTTTAATGAGGGTTGTTACATCAAGGCTTTTACTCGTTTGCTCAATGTCCAACCGCCAAGAAAATTCTGCTTGTACCTCCAAAATCATTTCATGAATGGAAACCCAAGTTTTTCTTCATCAAGGCCAGAGTGATTCCGATGAAGATGACTTTCCAAGGTGTGGAAGATATTGAGGTGGAGACCCTTAAGACTCCGGAGGCGGAGATATGGTACCAAGATATAAAGGATGACCCTTCTGTTGAACTGCCTGAAAGGGCCTTAGTTGCTGCAGGGATGAGTCTTCACTGGAAAGCGAACCGTCATGATAAGCCCATGTATGTGGAATAATGTTGTAGAAGGCGCTAGGCGCTAGTCGGGCGGCGAGGTACCGCCTAGGGATTAATCAGGATTAATAGGGATTAATCGGGATTAATCGGAATGGGATTTTTATATGTATTTTTTCAAAATTATATATATATACCCAATAATATAAAAATAATACTTCAAAATTCACATAAATACTTCAAGTTTCAGATAGTATGGTTCGATTTTGACCAATTTTGACCGCCTAGGACCGCCTAGGACCGATTTTGACCGATTAATATAGTCCGATTAATCCGATTTTTGACCGCCTAGGACCGATTTTCACCGCCTAGGACCGCCTACGACCGACTTTGACCAAAACCGATTAATTCCACCGACTAGCTTAAAATTAATCAGTAGCCAACCGCCTAGCGCCTAGGCGCCGATTAATCGGCCGCCTAGGCCGATTTCTGCAACAGTGATGTGGAAGATGATAAGGGTAAGTTATGAAATTTTCTTATATTATGTGAAATTGTTTATTAATTTCCCTTCTGCAGTTGTTGCTTTATATGTTGTGGCGTACAAGAGAGGGAATGGGAAGATGAAGATCGTTCAGAAGGGTGCTAATGAAGACCCCTGGTATCACCAAATAGTAAAAAACTTTCCGCTTCCGAAAGATGAAGATTTAGCGGCGCAACCTTCTACTGGTGTTGGTAAGTTGATATATTTTGTGATATTGCAATATTACTTTTTGCCACATGTTGCACATTGGGTAATACCGCAACATAATTTTCTTGGTTAGGTGAGTTGACTGGTTTAGGCATAGGCCCTGAGAAAAAGAAGAGGCGTGCACCGGCTGTTACTGCTGTGCCGAAAAAGGTTGACGCGCCGAAGGCGAAAGTTCCCAAGGAAGAGAAGAAAGGTACGCGGCTTTTCTCTAAACCCTGGTGTGATTATATAGTTGTGTCTGATACATTAGAAGGACTTGCGCTTGTAGATGTGAGGAAGCCAAAACCGGAGCCTCGAGACACCGCAAACATTCCAGTACCAAATCCTGATGATCCTATTGATTTGGACTTGAGTCCTGGGCCCCTGCTGAGGACTGAGGCGGTAAAGAGGAAACAGCCAGAAGGTGGGGCTGCGGCACAGCCTGTGAAGAAGATCGGTAGAAAGAAGATTGGTAAAAAAGGCAATCTTGATGCTTTTGTTGCCAAGTTCTCGTAAGTTTCTTCTTTGGGTTTCCGCCTTTATCATTCTGTAAAGTAACTTTGGTAACTTCCTTTGTAGAGAAACCTATCCCGCTTGCTCATCAAGAGTCATCATCTGTTTTTGATGATGATCTTCCGCCATCACCACCCCGCTCCTCTATCAAGGAACAATTGGATAGTACCCAGACTGTAGAGGTGGGGGTGGAGAAGGCTGTGGAAGTGGAGAAAACTATTGTTGAGTTGGAAGCGGAGAAGATGGTAGAGGTGGAGTCGGTTGACGTTGGTGCTGCCACGCCCAAGTCTCCCGAAGTTATGGCGCATGGGCCAGAAAGGAAAAAATCCTTTATTGAAGAAGAGGTTCCTGTGATAACCGTTCCTTCTTCTGTGACCACTTCCGCTCCTCGCAGAGATAGTGTTGAAGAAAACCCGGTTCATGTGGATCAGGGCTTTGTGGTGCATGATGAGGAAGATTCTCCCATCCGCCCGGATGACACTCCGGGGGATTACTATTATAGGTCATATACTATAAAAACCCTCCTAAAATATTTTCGACACTCCTAAAATTTGTTAGAACACCCCTATACACCCTAAAATACACCTCGTGTTGTAAAACCCCAAAACTCGAATTAATAAATTCGTAGGAATGTCACCATGTGTAATTAAATAAAATACAATAACTAAGTTATTAAACTTAGTTAAATGCCTAATAAACAAGTTAAGGAATGAAACTCGTGGCAACTATAATGGAATGGTAAACTTGAGGGACTTAGATTGCCAAAAAGGAAATTTAATTTATTAACACAAAAACAAAAAAAATCACACACACAGGGTGTGTGTCTGCGTACGATCGTAGGAGAAGGGGGGAAAAGGGGGTGTAAACCCTAACCACAAGAAATCATCAATTGAAAAGGAAATCACGTGCAAATTGTGTGCATGAACCAAGAATGATGATCCCTTAAGCGTTTCTCACATCAAGTAAGTTTAATTTTATGTTTTGGTAATGTTTGATGATATGGGTTATGGTCAATCCGTGAATTGATGCAAAAATTGAGCATGAATAAGTGTTGTAATCCTCATATGGAACATGTATTGTGAAAGATTTTGAGTAGTAGGATGATAGAAGTTAAACCCATTTCTAGTGGTGAAGATGATGACATAAGAGATTGCACCCATGTTAAAACCTAGCTTGAATCATTGATGTATATGTTGTTTGTAATGAATTATTGTTAGATAGGTTGATTATAGTATGTACTTAAGTTGATTCTTGTTGTAATTCATGAATTATGAATGAACTAGTAGGGTAATTCATAAGGTACTTGTATCATGTGCTTTATTGGTGGTATGCACACAATGTGTATGAAGAAATGTCTAGGTGAAACTAGAATGAGAGATATTTAGAAAAGATTTGATGAAAACAAAATCTGTCCAGAAAGTTACAGCCGAATGTAATCGGCTGTAACTAGGTCAAATCTTGTCAAAACTGATGTTTATTGAGTTTGTGATGAACTCCCAGGAAAAAACTTTCAAACCCAACTGGAATTGCATTTTTTTTAGGAAAAATGAACGTTTTATGAATTTTTCCGTATCAAAGGTTCAGGCTGCGTTTTCTGGCAGAATTTGCAGCCCATTACGAATGTCATAACTCAATTTAGGAATTGAGTTATAATCTCAAATTTTTACTGTAGGTAACTTCAGGAGGTTAAGAAAATATCCAACTGGAATTTCGTCAATCGGATAAACGAAGAATTTTAAATGAATTTTTCCGTAAGCTGTAGTCAGAAATGACGAATCTGATTGCAGCTTAGTAAATGAATTTTTATAAATTTTTGGTAGAGAGTTAGACTCTAAAAATTTAACACAATGATAACCCCTCCGAGGGGCACGTCACACAAAAAGATTGTAATTTTTGCAAGCCCGTAAGTACAGTAAACAGACGTCACAAAACAGCCTATTTTCAGTGAATTGAGCTATACATGTTAGTGAATGATTGATTAATGAAAGTAATGTGACTAAGTGGTTATATGTTTATCGGATTGGAAGTGTGTATGATTGACAGTTGACTTTTTAGAACGTCAACAAGGTATGAATAATAAGGTTAGACTTCCTAACACTATTATGAGAATAAGGAGATCATGTGAATATTTGCTAGATTATTATATGACGTACATGATTGTAAGTGGAATAGGTTATGTTATGAATGATGTGATAATGGATCAATGCAATATGTATGTTAGCAGTTGCCTACTAGTAATGGTCTTTGGCATTACGAATTGTAAATTCTATGTATTGTTATGTAATCATTGGTAATTATGCATGTATGAATGTATTTAATTTAATGTATGGTGGAATGTGTACTATAACACGCGTATGTGGTATATAGAACCATGTGTAGAATTTCTCGATGTATGAATAAATTAATTGATAATATGAGTTATAACGTTTGCTAATAATGACATGTAAACGTGGACATGAAAGGATAGGTACATCCCATTTTGGGCGCGAACTCGGGAGGCAACGAGACGAACATATGGAATACGTATCAACTACTTACGGGTCAAGGTAAGTGCTTCTGCACTTAATAGTTGTATGCAGGAACATAGATTTATTGTTTGCAGGTTCTTGTACTTGTATACGTAGAACATCTTGTGGTTTAATGTGGAACTTATATGAGAATATTAAAGTATGAAATGTTAAATTTGAGGTATTCATAGGAGAATACCATGGACAAGTGAATCATAACCCACGAGTATGGTAAGTATCTATATCATAGATTTGAAACTATTTAATTGGTAAGTTGAATTCAAGTCATGGGTACATGACTTGCCTGGTGATTATTATGTTTTTTGTTTAAAACTAAGGGTAGAATGTTAGATGTGTTGATAACGGTTAATCTAATAAAGGGTGTTTGACTTAATAAAAGTCAAATTAGTACGTGGCTTCCAAACCACAATCTTAATAAATGGAATGCTTTGGATTAAATAAGTACATATGCACATGATTCCAAGTTATGTACAAATATCATAACTATGATGTTTATTTAGTAAGTGGATTAGATTACAATGGTAACTGGTTAAACTATTGTCTCGAATTATTTAACTTGGGGTAAGCAAGTAGATTTGGGTCATTTGATCCACATGAATGAAAAAGATTTAGATTCTGGCTAAGTAAAGCATTAATGAAATCTTTGGATCTGTTAGAAATAAATATTAATGGTCTAATAGTTGAAAGAGATTTTTATCACAGGTGGCTTAATTGTGAATTCTAGGGGAGGTTGATTCACAAGTTGGAAGCGATAGTTGACTATGAAATTAATGGAGTCGAGTTCGTTGGAAGTTTGTGAAAAATATAGATCAGAATCCACCTATTTGAGTTATCTAATATATATTATATATAGAACTCATAACGTGCATGTTGGGTTTCAGGTATAATGGGAACTAGAGGTTTGCGGACTGATGAATGGAACAAGGTTTGGCGACAAATCCGAGATCGAGTCAGCAATGCTAGTTCGTCCATCCGTTAGGTTATATCGCCAACTTAGACGGGTCATCATGTTTTACTTGCCTTTTTCGGCATTCGGTAGTTTTAAACCGTGTAAGCTTCATGAGTCAGACATAGTGTCTTGTTTTGTTTATGTTCAAGTTTAGAGTTGTAAAATGGATTGTAAACAGGTTTTGTTACCGTAACGGTTATCCGTATTACGAACGGGTCATGCCGAAATTTTATAAAAAAATTTGCATGAAATATGTAAGTGTTTAAATGATGGTAACTATCAAATGAAAGTCAAGACACTGTAATAGTTTCTAGAAATTGAAGCTAAAAAAATGGGCCTACATTCCGCATAGTAAGAATGTTTAGAAAATTTATGGGCGTTACAAGTTGGTATCAGAGCCCTGGTTTGAGGTAAATCAAGTAGAAGGAGGTAAATACTTAAACTCAAACCTGTGTGCTCTTGTGACAAGGAACCCGTACAATCCAAGACTCGATCGAGACCTAAAGGTAGAAGCGAATGTAAGTATGTATTAAAGTATGTATTTGAAGAAAACTAACAATATGTTATGTGTAAGGTGAGCATAATTGTTTGGAAAGGATGATCCGCGTATGCGGTCTAGGACCGACACCAAGTCATGTAATAAGACAAATTGACCCCAGGGACGTAAATTTAATATGTGGGTGCATGTAATGGTAAAACCTATCAAGTGAATGGAAATTTTAAATGAAAGATAATAATTGAATAGTAATGAAGTTTTGAAAATGTTACACATGCTGAAACCTGATTCTTCGGACATAAACATATGACGTTCGTGGGACCGTGATAATTGTTACAGGTATGTCCGTTAGAATTAGGTAGCAGGTGGACGTGAGGGTGAAGGGAATGTAAGACTCTCAAGGAATTGAAAGTACCAAATGCAAAATGAGAAGTATGAATGATATGTTTGAATCCGCGAGACGGATTCAAAACATAGAAATAATGGAAAGTGTGAATGATATGTTCGAATCCACGAGACAGATTCGAAACATAGAAGGAATGAAGGATATGAATGATATGCTAGAATTCGCGAATCAGATTCAAAACAAGGAAGGAATGAAGGGTACTTTCAAGACATAGAAGAGAATGAAAAGTTTGAATTTGTATATAAGTACGAATCAAACAAGTAAGAATAAATAATAAGAATGAAAGGTTCGAAATTTGTAAGTAAGTACAAACCAAACAAGTAAATATTCTTTAAAGCAGATATAATTCAAGTTACGCTTTAAACTTATATATATATATATATATATATATGCTAATGCGTTGTATGCAAGAATGGTCGAAAGGACAAATGAGTTATGCGGGTCAAATGGTGATTGCCATTTGAACCCGATATTTAATATTTGAAATGGTCAAGTCATATATTGTAGGTGAGCGTAATGTATGGCCATGTAATAACACAAACTGGAGGGAAATAGTCAATGCAAGGCATGGATAACGGGTCAATGGATTTGACTTGCGCCAGGTATGTATAAAGGTTATGTTTTTAAAAGGAGCTTATAGCTCGACTAGAGAGGGATGTGTCAGAACTGGGTAATTGGTAAACATAGGTCAGAATGTATTTACAACGGACTTCCGAAAAGTCAAACAAATTAAGTTGATGATTATTGAGCAAGTAATTGTAAAATAGCATGAAGTATTTGATTCACTAAGTAGGTAAGACCGATGAAAACTATTGTAGTAGCAAGAAACCCTAGTCGAAAGAAATAAGCTTTGAAATAAGTTACGTGTTAAACATGTCATAAATTGACTCTTGGGAGTCGGAATGAATGACGGTTACGACCTAGATAAATGATTTAAGTAGGGACGGGAACGGGTAAAATCTTGCAATTAATATTAAAATAATGAAATAAAGTCTTTGCAAGTATGCAAGAATGGAAAGGAATTATGAACGTGTACTTTGATACGTCTATGATAAGTAAGAAGTACCGGTTTGACTTTGAGAAGTCAAAGTGCAAAAGTTGACAAATGAGTTAAAGATCTGCGAAAGAATGGTTATATATTGACCCGTTATGAACGGGTCAAACAACGAAAGTGATATGTTAGGAAATGGTCATGTATTGACCCGTTATGAACGGGTCAAACGCACTAATATTTTAAAAAGGAATCGAGAAAAGATTAATAGGTAAATAAAGTGATGTAATAAACATCATGTCGGAATGAAATCGAATGAAATGTGTAAACCCCTAATCTTATAATAAGAATGGCAGGAATCACGATGTGATAAACCTATTAAGAACGGCGAAAGAATGCTCATGAGCGGAAGCTCATCACACGGATGAATCAGGTCAATCCAGAGATGGTACGAATGGTAACGAAGATGGGCCAGATCATTTTTTTTACATGTCGGAGCACTTCGCCAAAGTGGTAAGGTTAGCGAATTGTTTAATATCTAAATGTAATTATATAGCTATGGGTTGAAAAAGTACTTTCGTACGAAATAATGTAGTGTAGAATGTGTTATAAAAAGGATGGCTTGGCTTTTGGAAGTTGATTAAGAATGAGTTTTTAGATCAGGCTTATGTAGTAAGCAGTGTGTGAATGAGTAAGGAGGTAGATATAAAACTCCAAGAATAAGTAAAACTATTAGAGCTAATGCTAACAGTGAAGTGTAGTAAGTTCATATGAACTTCAAATTGTTGTAATATAAGTCATGGTATTAGACTCTTTAGGTTGCTACTAGTTTGACACACTAGCTTAAGTACGATAATGTGATGAGTTGAGAATTTAAGAAGAAGTTGTTAAAGAATGGAAATGAAAGGTATATGAAGTTGACCTGTTACGAACGGGTTAATATGATGTAGAAAGCATAATGAAGAGATAGTATAAGTGAAGAATTGTTGTAATGGGTCGCAAGGGAAGAAAATTATGATAATGATGAAAAGGTATGTATTGACCAGTTAAGGACTGATCAATTAAGGCAAGTATGATGGGCTATGATAATGGTCAAAACTTTGGCCCGATATGAACGGGTCGGATAGACTATATTTTGATGTTTAAGGAATGTACGTACACATCTAGGTAGGTTGAATTGTTGAAAGAAATTGAGAAAGGATTTCTAGAAATGATGTTCATAAGGTTATGACCTTACAAATGGTTAAATTGATATTGATGAAGTAGGTTTCGGGGACGAAACCTTCTTTAAGGGGGGTAGACTTGTAACAGCCCAAAACTCGAATTAATAAATTCGTAGGAATGTCACCATGTGTAATTAAATAAAATACAATAACTAAGTTATTAAACTTAGTTAAATGCCTAATAAACAAGTTAAGGAATGAAACTCGTGGCAACTATAATGGAATGGTAAACTTGAGGGACTTAGATTGCCAAAAAGGAAATTTAATTTATTAAAACAAAAACAAAAAAAACCACACACACAGGGTGTGTGTCTGCGTACGATCGCAGGAGAAGGGGGAAAAAGGGGGTGTAAACCCTAACCACAAGAAATCATCAATTGAAAAGGAAATCGCGGGCTGATTGTGTGCATGAACCAAGAATGATGATCCCTTAAGCGTTTCTCACATCAAGTAAGTTTAATTTTATGTTTTGGTAATGTTTGATGATATGGGTTGTGGTCAATCCATGAATTTATGCAAAAATTGAGCATGAATAAGTGTTGTAATCCTCATATGGAACATGTATTGTGAAAGATTTTGAGTAGTAGGATGATAGAAGTTAAACCCATTTCTAGTGGTGAAGATGATGACATAAGAGATTGCACCCATGTTAAAACCTAGCTTGAATCATTGATGTATATGTTGTATGTAATGAATTATTGTTAGATAGGTTGATTATAGTATGTACTTAAGTTGATTCTTGTTGTAATTGATGAATTATGAATGAACTAGTAGGGTAATTCATAAGGTACTTGTATCATGTGCTTTATTGGTGGTATGCACACAATGTGTATGATGAAATGTCTAGGTGAATCTAGAATGAGAGATATTTAGAAAAGATTTGATGAAAACAAAATCTGTCCAGAAAGTTACAGCCGAATGTAATCGGCTGTAACTAGGTCAAATATTGTAAAAAACTGATGTTTATTGAGTTTGTGATGAACTCCCAGGAAAAACCTTTCAAACCCAACTGGAATTGCATTTTTTCGACGAAAAATGAACGTTTTATGAATTTTTCCGTATCAAAGATTCAGGCTGCGTTTTCTGGCAGAATTTGCAGCCCATTACGAATTTCATAACTCAATTTAGGATTGAGTTATAAACAAACATGTTTACTGTAGGTTACTTCAGGAAGTTAAGAAAATCTCCAACTGGAATTTCGTCAATCGGATAAACGAGGAATTTTAAATGAATTTTTCCGTAAGCTGCAGTCAGAAATGACGAATCTGATTGCAGCTTAGTAAATGAATTTTTATAAATTTTTGGTAGAGAGTTAGACTCTTAAAATTTAACATCATGATAACCCCTCCGAGGGGCACGTCACATAAAAAGATTGTAATTTTTGCAAGCTCGTAAGTACAGTAAACAGACGTCACAAAACAGCCTGTTTTCAGTGAATTGAGCTAAACATGTTAGTTAATGATTGATTAATGAAAATAATGTGACTAAGTGGTTAAATGTTTATCGGATTGGAAGTGTGTATGATTGACAGTTGACTTTTTAGAACATCAACAACGTATGAATAATAAGGTTAGACTTCCTAACACTATTGTGAGAATAAGGAGATCATGTGAATATTTGCTAGATTATTATATGACGTACATGATGGTAAGTTGAATTGGTTATGTTATGAATGATGTGATAATGGATCTATGCAATATGTATGTTAGCAGTTGCCTACTAGTAATGGTCTATGGCATTACGAATTGTAAATTGTATGTATTGTTATGTAATCATTGGTAATGATGCATGTATGAATGTATTTAATTTAATGTATGGTGGAATGTGTACTATAACACGCGTATTTGGTATATAGAACCATGTGTAGAATTTCTCGAAGTATGAATAAAGTAATTGATAATATGAGTTATAACGTTTGATAATAATGACATGTAAACGTGGACATGAAAGGATAGGTACATGCCATTTTGGGCGCGAACTCGGGAGGCAACGAGACGAACATATGGAATACGTATCAACTACTTACGGGTCAAGGTAAGTGCTTCTGCACTTAATAGTTGTATGCAGGAACATAGATTTATTGTTTGCAGGTTCTTGTACTTGTATACGTAGAACATCTTGTGGTTTAATGTGGAACTTATATGAGAATATTAAAGTATGAAATGTTAAATTGGAGGTATTCATAGGAGAATACCATGGACAAGGGAATCATAACCCATGAGTATGGTAAGTATCTATATCATAGATTTGAAACTATTTAATTAGTAAGTTGAATTCAAGTCATGGGTACATGACTTGCCTGGTGATTATTATGTTTTTTGTTTAAAACTAAGGGTAGAATGTTAGATGTGTTGATAACGGTTAATCTAATAAAGGGTTGTTGACTTAATAAAAGTCAAATTAGTACGTGGCTTCCAAACCACAATCTTAATAAATGGAATGCTTTGGATTAAATAAGTACATATGCACATGATTCCAAGTTGTGTACAAATATCATAACCATGATGTTTATTTAGTAAGTGGATTAGATTACAATGGTAACTGGTTAAACTATTGTCTCGAATTATTTAACTTGGGGTAAGCAAGTAGATTTGGGTCACTTGACCCACATGAATGAAAAAGATTTGGATTCTGGCTAAGTAAAGCATTAATGAAATATTTGGATCTGTTAGAAATAAATATTAATGGTCTAATAGTTGAAAGAGATTTTTATCACAGGTGGCTTAATTGTGAATTCTAGGGGAGGTTAATTCACAAGTTGGAAGCGATAGTTGACTATGAAATTAATGGAGTAGAGTTCGTTGGAAGTTTGTGAAAAATATAGATCAGAATCCACCTATTTGAGTTATCTAATATATATTATATATAGAACTCATCACGTGCATGTTGGGTTTCAGGTATAATGGGAACTAGAGGTTTGCGGACTGATGAATGGAACAAGGTTTGGCGACAAATCCGAGATCGAGTCAGCAATGTCAGTTCGTCCATCTGTCAGGTTATATCGCCGACTTAGACGGGTCATCATGTTTTACTTGCCTTTTTCGGCATTCGGTAGTTTTAAACCGTGTAAGCTTCATGAGTCAGACATGGTGTCTTGTTTTGTTTATGTTCAAGTTTAGAGTTGTAAAATGGATTGTAAACAGGTTTTGTTACCGTAACGGTTATCCGTATTACGAACGGGTCATGCCGAAATTTTATAAAAAAAAATTGGCATGAAATATGTAAGTGTTTAAATGATGGTAACTATCAAATGAAAGTCGAGACACTATAATTGTTTCTAGAAATTAAAGCTAAAAAAAATGGGCCTACATTCCGCATTGTAAGAATGTTTAGAAAATTTATGGGCGTTACACGTATACATAATATGGTCCTAAATACCTTTAATTTTGTAAAAATTAAACAAAAACAAAATCCTTGTGGCGCTCGCGGGCCGCGAAGACCTTGTCTTCGGCTTACGCGGGGCGCGACAACTAGACCATCAGGCGAGCCCCTGAGCCGCCACGTGTCAACATCGTGTTGAGGCTAGAAGTCCGATACACACCCTACGTCGTGGGCCGCGAAGACCCTTGTGGTCTCTTTCGCGGGGTGCGAGGAACCCGATATCAGGCCCTATAAATTGGAACGATCGGCAGTTCATTTTCGTCGTCAAAAGTTTCAAATCTCTCTCAATTTCTGAAGTGTAGACATAATACCCGGGCATTATACCCCCTAATTAGCGAAGCTTTGCCTCGTTGTAAGTATTATAACCCTCAGTTACGTATTAGATACGCTGACCGATTGATCTAGTGCTCCGTAACGGCTGTCGAGGTTCTGCTCGACGTAGTCGTTGGAGTTCTGTCTTGGGGAGGGTATAACTAATGTAAATATTGGGTTATTATACTAACGTGTGTGCATTGTTTAATTTATTAGATTATAACCAGGAAACCACAGGGAAAAATCTAAAATAGCAATGTGAGTAATCTCCTTTTTGTAAACAGTTTTTACAAAACCTTAATTATTTTACATGATAATTAAAAGTGATTGAGTATTTGTAATTCTACGATTATCGTCGGTACATTGGGGTTTTGTATACAAAATTTGTTATTGCACTGTGAGTAGTAACATTACCACCAGTCAGGATTGACAGTACCGTGGGTGGTAATTAAAGTAGATGTAAACAAATGTAATTGCTGGATTGCCCTCAATACTGTACAATGATAAAACCTGTTTTGATTAAATTGGGATTCACTCACCAGTATTTCCCACTGACAAATGTTTTTAAAACGCGTTTCAGGTAACAAAATGTGAAAGCCAAATATAAGCCAGCTGGAGAGCACTGAAGGCTTGAAAAATATGGCTATAAAAGTTACCTAAATAAAGAAGATGTTTTAATTCGATAAATTATGGTTTATCCCTATAAACATGTTTGTAATGAAAACATGGGAATTTCCCATGTAATTACTATTATAAAAATGTGGTATTTTACTCTAATAAAATATTTCCTAACTACGGTCCTGATGTAAATTCAGCTGCCAAACTGATAAACACCGATACCACTGATAGTGGCTCGCGGCCGCCCGTTCCCAGGTGACTAGGGGCCGGGGGTTGCGACATATACTGCAAAGAGAGCTTCTGATATTCATACCCCTGTCTGGAAACTAAAACAAGGAGCCACTTTCTCCGATTGGGAGGTTTGTCGAGACTGGTTGCAAGGTGCTTTCCCTCTAGCGGAGGTTAAATTCCAGGAAGATCAAACGCATGGGCTTATCTTCAGGAGACTGCAAGCTCTACCTCCACAACCCATCGAATAGTGCGCGAGTGGCGCAGTATGCATAAAGAATGGGATACTGTAGAGGCTTCAAAAAAGGAGGTTGTTGAGGAGAAGGAGAAGATTGTTGCTTTGAGGACTAAGCTTGAAGCTGATCAGGCCAAGTTCGAAAGCGAGCAAAAAATAGAAGAATGGTCGGTGATGGGTTGGAAAAAGAAAGCCGAGTCTGAAGCTGCCCTCCTTTCCGAAGAATGCAAGCGGTGGAGAGAGATCTACGAAAAAGATAACAGCGAAAAAATGGTTCTTCGAAACAGCTTGAACAATCAAGGCGGAGATTGAAAAGCTGAAAAAAGAGATGGCCGATGCGGAAGCCTCCCGTGATGAAGCTCGTTCTAACCGGGAAAGGAGTGAGCAAAGAGAGGTACAAACTTGCGCCACCCTTGCCTTAAGAAATAAGGAGATATAAGAACTTACTTCTTTATTAACTGATCAGGAACAAACCAAGGCGGAGCTTGAGTCTGCCCAGAAAGTGTTGGTGCATATTTGTGACAACAGCTTAGATTTGGTCTTTGGATATCTTGTAATTAGTAAAATGATAAATGGTTAGCGGGTTTAGCTTTGTATTAGTTGAATAATAGAGTTTCGGCTAAACAAAACCCAGTTTGGGTTAAGGGGGGACGAATTGGGCTTTGCCCATGTAGTAAACCCTAGCCTAATGTTGCAAACTTGTGTTATATAAACAAGTCTTTGCATTAGGGTTTATGTTAATCAGCCAAAACAGTTTTTGAGAGAGAATTCGTGAGAGATAGAAATCTTGGACGAATTTGGTGTGTGTTCGGGATCTTGATTGATTGTAATCAGTTTGATAGATAATCCATAAAGATCAATTTAATTGGAATTCTGTTTTTCTACTCGTTTCTGTGATATTCTGGTCTAGAGGATTCCAAACTCTAGATTGGATTGACAATTCTGTGACGATCCGTACGAATCAGGGGACCTACAATTGGTATCAGAGCATTAGGCTCTTGAAAAATCTCGGTTCAAAATTGCAGACTGCAGATTCGGGTGGAAGATTGGACAAATTTCGAAAATCATTAAATCTGAAAATTAGGGTTTCAAAATTTCTTGAGTTCTGATAATTTTCTGCGATTTTATTTCTGTTTGATCAGTTTGCGTGTTTGATTTGGCTGATTCGCAGGTTTTTAGGACAGTTTGTGTGATTTCTTGAAGAATTTTGGCTGGAAAGTCTTGAAGATTCGAAGACTATTCTTCGTGTTTTTCGATCAGTTCTTTATATTTTTGAAAATATTGTGCTGATTTGGCTGTTTAATCTTGCAGGTTTCTGTTAGAAAAGGATCTGGAAATCTTCAGAATTTCAAATAGATTAAGTTTCCGAATTTACTGGACCAGCGAAATTAACAAACCAGTGAATTTGTGACTTAATAACTCGGTGACCGGCGAAATTAAATCCAAAGGCGATTTTGGTAACCGTATAATTTTCCTCAGCGAAATTATCACGGTGTTCGGCGACTTTAACAGTCTTCGTATTAGTGAAATTAACCAGCGAACTTAACAGCATAACAACCAGCGAATTTAGCTAACCAGCGAAATTAACCGTAGTGTTTAATAAGCAGCGAAATTAACTAGCGAAATTGAGCAGCGAAGTTGACTTGGTTTTCCAGCGAAATTAGCTAGAGGAATTAAAATCTAGCATAATTAAAAGGTGGAGTATTTATTTTCGGGGAGGAATTAGATACGTATAGAGGATTTAACGTTTTCGTGAATAGAATTTGATCAGTAGCTCATCTGACTAAACCGTTTGCACCGTTGAATTCGTTGGATTTTTAGGACAAAAAAACTCTAGAAAATCCCAAATTTGGTTTTCGGCATTATATATCGTTGGATTCGTCTTTTCAAGACGATTCTAAAGGTGTAATTTGGTAACCACGGTGTTCGGACACTTTTTGTACGGTTTTACCAGTCTGTTACGTTAAAATGTCGAACATGACGAATTTGAATGCACTTTTGAGGATGGAGCATGAGGTTGGTACCACAAACAAACTGCCTAAGATGATGAAGGTGGAAAATTATCTGACATGGAAGGACAGGTTCCAATCTTTCATTGAATATCAGGACATGCATGTGGATATGTATTTCAGATGGGTATCCATTACCCACACACGATTTTGAGGGCAGACCACGTGTCACTGCCTACGTGAACATGCAAGAGGCTGATAAGAAAATGTATGAGGCTGAAAATAGAGCCTTGGCTGCCATAAAAATGTCCTTACCTGATGGCATCAAGCATACCTTTAAGAAGTACACTAGTTCAAAGGATATGTGGGATGCATTAGAAAAGCGATATTAGGGAAATGCAGATGTTAAAAAGAACAAAGTTGATCTATTGAAGAAGCAGTTTGCTATTTTCAAGTGCATGAGAAATGAGTCACTTGAAGATATCATCACCAGATACTATCATCTCATGTTAGAGTTGGACAACTATGACATAGATAGTTATACTGACATAGAGATCAATGACAAGTTGCTTGATGCTCTACCTGCAAAGTGGGATATCTACACTCTCATGATTAAAGGAGAACCAGATTATGAGACAAAAGATCTTGAAGAGGTTGTTGGTAAGCTGAGAGCTTATGAGCTCAATATGAAGAAGAAGGAAACAGGCTATGATCAGGTTCAGGATTCGGGAGTTTACAATGGACTTCCATCTTCTTCGTCTCACAACGCTTCTAGTGACTCTGCTACTGCGTTTCTATCATGTGAAAATGAGCAGGTTACGGTAAATGATGATGGTGATGTGTGTTTTGTAGCTGCTTCAGGAGGATCAACAGGAACCAAGAGAACATCAACTTCTAAGCAGAGTAGTATTACAAAGTCAATGCCTATGAGTGTGAAGTCTGCTGAAGAACATCTTGCTCTACTTGCTTCATTCGTTGCTTCATATGAAAACTATATTCAGGGGAAGATATCTGATCCTGCTACTTTAGATGAAAATTATAATCAGATTGACCCTGATGATCTAGAAGAGATGGATTTACAATGGCAGATGGCCATGATTTCCAGAAGAGTTAAGAGGTTCATGAACAGAACAGGAAGGAAGTTTGTAGGGAGGAGTGTTGGTTTCGACAAGACCAAAGTGGGGTGCTTTAACTGTCAAAGTTATGGGCATTTAGCTAGGGAATGTCAAAAACAAAAGCAAGAGACTTCGAGTCAGAGTTCAAACAACAGAAATGCATCAAACAATTCTAGCTCAAAGGCTTTGATCTCTACAGCACGAGAAGGTTCATATGATTGGAGTATTCATCTAGAAGATAATGAGAATGCCACTCAGGCATTCATGGCAGAGATAGTGCCAGTTGATGATGATGAAGCTACTGTGGGAGATGCTGAAGCAAAAGTGGATGCTGAGGTGAAGATAGAGAGTAAAGCTGAAGAAGAGAAGGGTAATCAGACAACAGATGCTGAAGAGGAAAAGCAAAAGTCGGACCATGAAAAGGAAGCTGAAGAAACGGAAGCTGAAGAAAAGGAAGCTAAATACAAAAGAATGGAAGCTCAACTTGCAGCTCTAATGGCCAACTTAGACAAACAAACTAGAGAAGTAAGTTCAAAATCTGTTTGCTTAAGATGTCGTGAATTACAGGGTGAGGTTGACAGGTTGTCAACACAAAACCAAAGTCTGGTAAGCGAGATGTCCAACATAAAAGAATCAAACTTTTTTGCTAAAAGAAACGAATCTTTATACTTGAAGAAGATAAAAGGTTATGAGAGTGAAATTGAAGCTTTAACCTACAAACTAAACGAAAAACTTCAAGTCATAGACTTAGCTCATGACATGATGGCTGAGAAAACAAAAGAGATTTCTGAAAAATGCAAAGAGTTGTCAGATGCACAACTCAAAATTGTTGAACTTAAAAAGAAATTAGGTCAATTCAGGGACTCTACTTTTGTAATGAAACATATGATGGGTGGCTTGAAGAAAAGTAATGACAAAACCAGTGTGGGATTCCATGGTTTCAATGAAGTTCCACCTCCTGTTAGTCATGACTATTCTTTCTTGCCTGATGAAGATGAGCTCATGGAATTTGTGTCAACATCACTAAGTAGTTCCACATCAAGTCAAGGTGATGTGTCTGAGAGTGATGATGCTAAGAAGAATAATAACAGCAAACCTGTTTTGAAAAAGAAAACTTCACATCCTAAGAATAAAAATCCAACTTTTGTGAAAAAGGTTAATTTTGTTCAAGGAAGTGACATGAAAAACAAAACAGCTGTTATTGAAAACGAATCAAATGTAGAGTTTGCTAAAAACAAAAACAAAGAAAATTTTGAAACTAAGCAAATTGAACCAAATCCTTCTAAGGCATCATCATCAAAACCTGAATCTAGTTCAAAGGCGTCAGATAAGAAGTCTTCGAAAAAAAGTTTGTGCTTCAAATGTCACACCAAGGGACATGTAGCTAGTTGTTGTCCTAACAAAAAGAGTGAAGCACAAATTAGTGAGAAACAGAGAGGGAAATCACCAGAGAAGAACGGTGATAATGAGGAGAAAGTTGCAAATTCTCCAAAGAAATCTGCTCCCAAACAACCAGAGGGTGTTGGTGTTGCTGTAGGTGTAGATAAGGCTGAAAAAGGAACTCCACAAGTTCCTCATTTTCAAAGAAATCAACCAAGATTTCAGCCTGAAGCTACATCAGGCAGATATGAGAGACTTAGAAGCAGTTCACCTAAAATGAACAATTTTAATGGAAATTCAAGTAATTTCAGAATTCACGGTCAATATCAAAATCGATACCAAAATAATGGTGGTCGAACTTTTTATAACAATGGCTTTAGAAATTACAACAATCAAGCTTCTTGGAATCAAAACTCAAGGTATCAAAACCAAAATTTTCAAATGTCAAATAGTCCAAACACATATACGAACCCTCAGGACCATAGACCTAGTGGAAATACAAATCAAATTCCATCAACAGGTCTGAGATCCAAGACTCCAGTTAGGAGTAATGGATATTGGATGGATGTTCCAGTAGTTGGTGAATTTGGACGACCCAAAACCATTAAGGCTTGGGTCCCCCAATCTAACTAATTTCTTGGTTGGTGTGTGAAGATGCTGCTAAGGAGGATTATCAACTTATGGTAAGTTGATAGTGGTTGCTTCAGGCACATGACGGGGGATGCGAGATTGTTGACTGAGTTTGAAGATTATGATGGTGGACATGTGAACTTTGCTGGTGCTAAAGGTGGTAGAATTACAGGACGATGAAAAGTGACCAATGGGAAGATCACACTGGACAAAGTGAACTAAGTGGAGCAGCTTAAGCACAATCTGATGAGCATGTCACAAGTCTGCGACAAGGGTCACTCGGTCCATTTTACCAAGAATGAAGCATTAGTGTTGAAACCAGGTTTGGTGATTCCGGACGATTGGATAGTGATGAGAGCGCCAAGGAGAAATGACACTTATGTCATGGACATGGGTGCTAAGGATCCAACTGTTGTGGTGGCGTGTTTACTATCAAAAGCATCTGAAGTTGAATCGATGTTGTGGCACAAACGCATGGCCCATATTCATTATCGCAAAATGAACTATATTATTAAAAATGAATTAGTGAAAGGGGTTCCAATGCAAAGGTTTCACGTGGAAGATAAATGTCTTCCATGTCAAAAGGGAAAACAACATAAGAAACCTCATAAATCAAAAACAGTAAATTCCATAGATGCCCCTTATGAATTACTTCACATGGACTTATTCGGTCCAGTGAACGTGAGGAGCATAGGTGGAAAATACTATTGCCTTGTTGTCACAGATGATTACTCACGTTATTCATGGGTTTTCTTTTTAGGTACAAAATATGAGACAACGGAAATGCTGATAGATCTTTTTACAAAATTGGAAAACGTCCATGATGCAAAGAACAAGAGGATAAGGAGTGATAATGCCACGGAGTTCAAGAATCAGATTCTGGATCTCTATTGTCTTCGAAAGGGAATTGAACATCAATATTCAACTCCTTATACACCTCAACAGAATGGAGTCGCTGAGAGGAAAAACAGGACGTTGATTGAAGCCGCTAGGACTATGCTTTCAGATTCAAAGCTACCAGTTCTTTTCTGGGGAGAAGCAGTGAATACAGCTTGTTATGTCCTAAACAAAGTTTTGACCGTTAAACGTTTTAACAAAAGTTGTCATGAATTAATGTTTAACGAAAAACCAAACTTGAAAGGCTTTGAACCATTTGGTTTACCCTGCACCATTGTGCGAAATAAAGATAAACAAAAATTCCGTGAGGTGGCTGACGAAGGCTACTTTCTAGGTTATGTTCCTGGCACACCGAATAAAAGGGTTTTTAATCTAAAAAATGGTAAAATTGAGGTTGTATTTAATGTAGAAATTACTACCTACTCAACAATCATCGAATGGACCTGCTATATTATATGATTATGAAAGCGTTTTTAAATCATTTAACATTCCTGAGTTTTCTAATGCAGATGATTCTCATTTCATTTAGACAATGATTAGTGAAGATGATGAAGGCGAGTTCATGCCTAGATCAAATGTTGATATGACAGATGCTCCGGAAACTTCCCAAGGTGTTGTTGTTCCTGATTCAAGCGATAGTGACTCTGAACCCATTCAGGGGGAGGATTTCATTAATCCGCTTGCGAATCAGAATATTCAGGGGGAGATTGGATCAAACCTGGGTGATAATCTTGAAGTGGATACCGTTGCTACTACACGAGCAAATAGAGATCATCTAGTTGACATAATACTTGGAGATCCTACTGCAGGAGTTAAGACGAGAAGAAGCATATCAGCGAATTCTTGTTTATTTGTTTCTATTGAGAAGACTGGGATAGTGAACGAGTGCTTGTATAGTTGCTTTACTTCCCAATAGGAGCCGAAAAACATTCATATGGCTCTAAAGGACAACTCATGGGTTGAAGCTATGCAAGAGGAATTGGCCCAGTTTGCTAAGTTGAAGGTTTGGGAGTTAGTGGACCTTCCTAAAGGTGAAAGAGAGATTGGCACTAAATGGGTGTTTAGGTGCAAGACGGATGAAAGAGGAATAGTAACGCGAAACAAGGCTCGATTGGTGGTAAAAGGTTTCAATCAGCAAGAAGGGATTGACTACAATGAAGTGTTTGCACCAGTGGCAAGGTTGGAAGCAATCCGTTTGTTCCTAGCCTTCGCTTCATTCAAGGGATTCAAAGTTTACCAACTAGACGTGAAGAGTGCGTTTCTTTATGGGAAAGTCTAAGAAGTGTTGTATGTCTCACAGCCAGATGGGTTCGTTGATCCAGATTATCTAGATCGTGTGTACAAACTTGATAAAGCTTTGTATGGAATACATCAAGCTCCCAGGGCGTGGTACGAGACACTGTCAACACATCTGATCAAGAATGGTTTTGAAAGATGTCAGATTGACAGTACACTGTTCATTAAGAGGAAGAAGGAAGATTTTCTGCTAGTACAAGTATACGTGGATGACATCATCTTTGGGTTATCAGATGAAAACATGTGTAAAGAGTTCGAGCAGGTGATGAAGAGCAAGTTCGAAATGAGCGCTATGGGTGAGCTGTCTTACTTTCTGGGATTACAGGTTGAACAGAAGGAGGATGGGATGTTTATTCATCAAACAAAGTATGTGTATGAGATTTTGTCTCGATTCAAAATGGAGGATTACGCTACTTTCAACACACCTATTTGCGAAAATCACAATCTTGGCCCAGATCATGAAAGTACTGAAGATGTTGATACAACTCAATACAGGGCGACGATTGGTTCTCTAATGTACTTGACTGCTTCAAGACCCGACATCATGTTTGCTGTATGTCTGTGTGCCAGATATCAGGCTAATCCAAAAGAGTCACACATAAAAGCAGTGAAGCGTATTCTTCGTTACTTGAAGGGGAAACCTAAACCTAGGTTGTGGTATCCAGCTGATAGTGATCTGAATTTTGTCGCTTACACTGACTCAGACTTTGGAGGATGCAAGTCAAACAGAAAGTCTACAAATGGTGGTTGTCAGTTCTTAGGAGGCAGGATTATGTCTTGGCAATGCAAGAAGCAATCTTGTGTGTCTACCTCTACGTGTGAAGCTGAATATATTGTTGCGGGTAGCTGCTGCTCTCAGGTTCTCTGGATACAACAGCAGATGCGTGATTACATTTTGGATTTCCCTCGTACTCCTATTATGATAGACAATAATGCCACAATTTGTATAACAAATAATCCCGTGAAACACAGTCGCAAAAAACATATTGACATTCGTCATCATTTTATACGGGATTGTGCTGAAAAGAGACTAATTAAACTTCATCGAGTCGACACACTAGATAACCTTGCTGATCTTTATACTAAAGATTTTGATAGAGCTCGCTTTGAACATTTAGTCGAACTCAACGGGATGAGGAATCCTGAATAACTGGTTTTTCATAAGAATTTTGTAAATAGTTTACTGCTTTCTTAAAAATAAAAAATACAAAAACATTGAAAAATAAAAAACATAAAAAAATAGAAAATCAAAAATGAGTTATCACTGTGTGAAAAAGAAAAAATGATAGTACATCAGCAAGTTAGACTGTCACACTAAAAATAAATTTAAATTGCTTAAGTGTGATAGCAGCTTCATCATACGATTTACCAGTAGGCAAAAAGCATGAAATAATCAACTTACCAATGTGATATAAACCTAAACGAACTGTGTATGAGTGGGGAACACATCAGTGGTGTATGGTTTGATGACCTTAAATCTTGCATTGATAGATTGCTAAAATCTGAGGTTTTGGGTCTTTATACTGTTATTTCATCTGGGGATATCAGGGTTGTCCTTCTACTGCATCCAGATACACGTTGACCTAGGCACAACCAGGATATCTTAAAAGAGCTAAAAATGCCAAAACCTATAAATGAAGAAGCTCTCATAGAGAGTCATTCAAATGTGCAAAATGCATAAATCGTACCAAAAATGATATTTGTCATAGCCCTCGTTAGATATTTTGGTCTCTTTGCTGTACGGAAGTACTGACCTGATCACCAATTATCTAAACATTGAAAAACAAAACGGATGAATTCAGTATACTCACCTACTACGATGAATCTTTGTGCATACCTTGATCGTGGGGGTATATCCTGAAGCGGGACACACTAATATTTCAGAATAAAATTACCTTAACGTATCATACGGTAATGGTACATGAAATGTTCAAGCATTTTGTTTAGGTGGACAAACATACTGGTATTCGTCTTGGACTGCTTTTCACGAAAAAATAAAGAAAGAATTATCTAATAGTGTGAAAACAGTTTGATTGTGCTGATATGATCTTCTTACCGGTGATTCTCACAAAAATAGAGTGTTTATTGCTTTTATTATTTACTTGCTTTCAGAAAATATAAAAATCCAAAAATAGTGTCTTTTTCTGTTAAAATTCTTAGCGTACGGAAAACAGTTATTCTTGGAGGAATTGTTACTGATACGGGGAGACGATGTTAGAAAGTGAGTTCAAAATTTTAAATCATGCAGGTTCTTGTGTGTTTGACAAAAGTTTTGCGTGTTGGTGATAACTTGAAAATGCTTAATCTATGATATAGTTTAACTATCTCTTGAATAATAATAATTTATTTCACTTTGTTGAAAAATTCTTATGGTTTCTCGAGATGTTTGTTTTATAGTATATAGATTGAAGCAGTATGTTGCTGAGAAGTTGCTGAGAAGATGAGAGTTTGATTGGATGCATGGTAGAACCTCCTTTCTACATTGCAGACAAAGTGAAGAGTTTGAAGATTGCTTTGCAAATGCTAAACTAGAGTTTACTCAAGTGCTAACGTTTTGAAGATTTGGTGATTGGATGCATCAGCTTAGGGGGAGTCTGTTTCTGACAGAAGTTGTTAAAGCTGAAGCTATCCAAAGACCAAAGACAGTGCATGACTACATGAAGAATGCAAGATGACTGAAGACAAACTTATTTTATGAAGCTATTGTCAAGGGGGAGTTTGTTGGTGCATATTTGTGACAACAGCTTAGATTTGGTCTTTGGATATCTTGTATTTAGTAAAATGATAAACGGTTAGCGGGTTTAGCTTTGTATTACTTGAATAATAGAGTTTGGGCTAAACAAAACCCAGTTTGGGTTAAGGGGGGACGAATTGGGCTTTGCCCATGTAGTAAACCCTAGCCTAATGCTGCAACCTTGTGTTATATAAACAAGGCTTTGCATTAGGGTTTATGTTAATCAGCCAAATCAGTTTTTGAGAGAGAACTCGTGAGAGATAGAAATCTTGAACGAATTGGGTGTGTGTTCGGGATCTTGATTGATTGTAACCAGTTTGATAGATAATCAATAAAGATCAGTTTAATTGGAATTCTGTTTTTCTACTCGTTTCTGTGATATTCTGGTCTAGAGGATTCCGCACTCTAGATTGGATTGACAATTCTGTGACGATCCGTACGAATCAGGGGACCTACAGAAAGACTTACAACTCGAGAGAGTTGAGAAAGCTGAAGTTGCGCGCCGCCTTACCGAGACTGAAGAGAAGCTGGAAAGTTCTGAGACTGCACAGGTAACGGCGGAAAGCTTGATTGAACCCATAAAGAATGATATGTTGTGGATGCAACATCATAGGATTATTAATGTAAGTATGTCAATCCCTCGTGATATTTTTATGAATGTGTGGGCTTCATTTTGGCTTTTCTTTGCGCAGGTTGCAAATTCTATTTTGAACTCTATTGATTTGGATCAGACTGTCGCCCATTTGATGGTTACTGCGTGCACCGACGGTTATGCGCAAATCTATGCGGAATGTACCCATCATGTTACCAGTGCTCTAAAGGTTGACTGGGATACCGGCAAGTCTTCTACCCATGGGGTAGATACTGGCGCAGGGCATGCTGCGGCGAAAGAAGAATATAACAGCTTGCACCTGCCCGTGATGGATCTAGTGACCTCAGCGCTGCAGTCGGATGATTTTGTTGGTCAACTGAAGGAGATATTCTCGAATGAAGCGGATGCTTCAGATGATGAAGACTTAGAATAGGTTGTCTGTACTTAATGGTTGTTGGACAAGTTTGGGATGTGGATCCCGTTTTGTAATTACTTTGTTAATGCGCTATTGCGCAAGAAACTTTGCAATATATGGTATATTTTAATTACAATGTTTGCATGAGTACAATTACTTTGTTTAGGTAAGACAAATAAAGATGGTGCAAAGCTCATGTGTGAACGTAGGGCTGGACCTTGCGCAGTACCTGAGACTGCGGACCGTTCATGAGACTTGTATTAGAGTACCATAGTGTTTTTGTGCTTACCAAAAGGAATTGCATGCATTTGTAATGAAACATAAAGGTGTAATGTAACAGACTTTGTATTGATTTAGATCAGGCGCAGGGGCCATGTAGTACAAAGCCGCTATTAGGATAAATAAGAAACTTAAATTACTGCGCATGCAAGTAGTCATGCCATAAGTTGACAAGTTGAGGAACCTGCCAAATATGAAGGAAACTATGCCTTGGACCCTTACGTTTGCTTTGCTTTTTTGTTTCTTGGCCCTTCGTCTCCAAGGGTGATCTGCTTGATTTCTTTGCG
>JARYGA010048006.1:0-48251 GCA_030545235.1 Helianthus tuberosus
AAATTGCGTGACGAATGGGTTTTTCTTATGCCAAACACTAAAATAAAATATTTTAGTGCTTACATAAATTTTTGGATGTCCGGGTGTATTCAGAACGTAAGTTATGCGCGAAAATGCAAACTTATGCATTTTTTGACGCTTTTAGTCCCTGATCCTTCTACACTTGATCTTAACATGATTTCTTGCACTTTGAGCCCTCTAACTTGACTTTTAAGGGCCTTAAGACATAACCAAACTTTGTTAAGTCCTTGGGTAACTTTATGGTTACCCGAAAAGTCATAAATTTCAACGTTGACGCTTTTAACCCCTCGTATACGAATATTGTCATAACTTTCTCATATGATAGCGAAACTTGGTGAAATTTTTATCATGTATTCTAGTGAGCATAATTGATCGTTAAAAAGCTTTGGGTTTGCTAAAAGGTCACTCAGAGGTATACTTTAAACATGCTGACACATTTAACCCCTGTAGTTTGTAATCTCTCACTTTCTTTCACAATTAGCTTCGTATGATCCATGAATCATTCGTTTAAGGGTGTAAACATCATGTAGGGATATTTTAGGGTATATTTATCCATTGTTTACATTTTGAACCCTTATATTCATATATTTTCCATGTTTGTCAACTTTAGTCCTTCTAGAGTATTCTTTCACACGTTCAAAGCTTATGACACGTGTCAATACATTATAGGACGTGAATTTTTTCGGGGTGTTACATTAAGGTGGGAGCCAATATGTCTAGAATTGGCAATTTGAATATGGTTATTGATGTGATCAGAAATCGGCTTTCTTCATGGAAAGCCAAATCGCTTTCTATTGGTGGTCGTTTGATTCTTGTGAAGTCGGTGCTTGAGAATTTGCCCATTTATTATCTTTCGTTGTATAAGGCTCCTAAGGCGGTTATTCAAAGCAAGGAGGCTATTATGAGACGTTTTCTTTGGGCGGGTTGTAGTGAGGAGAAAAAAATTAATTGGGTTGCTTGGGACATTATTACTAATACTAAGAAAGCGGGGGGTCTAGGAGTTGTTAAGCTAGAGGATGTCAACGTTGCGCTTCTTCTTAAATGGGCGTGGAGATTTAAACATAATGATAATTGTTTGTGGAAAAGGGTGGTGATTAATTGTCATGGGGCGAGTAGAACTTGGGGCTTGTTACCATGTACCCCGTCGGCTTGCGGGTGTTGGAAGCAAATTGCTAAAATAGGTGAAAAAAAGATATGGAATGATAATACTCTTGGTAGTTATTTTGTGGGGACTATGGGTGATGGGTCAACAATTAATTTTTGGGTGGATTCTTGGCTTAATAATGTACCGCTCCGTTTGGTTTATCCCAACTTGTTTAGACTCGAAAAGCATAAGTGGATTTCTGTTTCTGGTAGAATTCAAGTTATTAATGGTTCTAAATCGCTGATGTGGGATTGGAGGAGATCTCCTTCTACTGCCGAAGAGATTTCTGAGTTGTTCGGGTTGATGTATGAGATTTATGACTACGAGTGGAAGGGCGGTTCGGACACGTGGAAGTGGACTGCAGACTCGAATGGCGAATTCACTGTCAAATCAGTGAAGATTCTGTTGCAGCAGCGTTCGCAGCAGTCCTCGAGCAGTAGCAGGCTGTGGAAAGGTTGGGTCCCGCTAAAATGTAAGATCATGGTTTGGCTTCTTTTGCTTAATCGGTTGCCTACGAAGGTGGAGCTTGGCAAACGTGGGGTATCATTACCGAACGTGTTTTGTAATTGGTGTGATTCGGAAGAGGAAACATTTAATCATCTATTCATTGGCTGCACCTTTGCTGAAGAATTATGGTTGCGGATACAATATTGGTGCCGTCTTACTCCTATTTTTGCTTTCGATGTAAATGATTTTTTGGAGATAGCTAATTCACAAGCGGCGTCGAAGAGTTCTAGATACGTTTTGCGGGGCATTATTATTACTACATTGTGGACTATTTGGAATGAGCGCAATATGAGAATTTTCAAAGGCGTGCGACGTCGTCCTGTTGAAGTTTTGGAAAGCATAAAAATGACGTCGTATTTTTGGTTTCGAAATAGAACAAAAATAAAAGGTGTAGAGTGGAATGTGTGGTGTAAATATCCTCTTGACGTGATGCAAGTCGTTTTGCTTTTTCGGCGGTCCTTGTTTTGAGGTCCGGCCCGTTTTGAATGAAATTTACTTTTCAAAAAAAAAAAAAATTATTTAGTGAAATCCATAATAATTAACAAAACACTTGTTAAAGATATCACTTTAATAATATTAATCTATACATATAATAAAAGAAACCTATTGATGGACACGTGTCGATACGAGAGACATCTATTTTTTAGTTTTTTCTTGCCATATATTTATGTTTATTTTTATCTTAAAAATTATAAGTTTTAAAATAATTTATCAAGTTATCCCATATTTTAAGTCGACGCTTATCTATAACTATATCTCTATATTTACATTTATATTCTAATATAATCTTTATACTTATCTTTAGTTTATTATTTTTCGAGTAAATTGCACAAAACGTCCTTTATGTTTCCTCAAACTTGCAGGTTCCAGCCTTAATGTTTTAAACTTGCTAAAAACATCCTTTAAGTTTATTTTTGTTGCTGGTTTAATCCTTTATGACTAACCAAGTTAATTATCTCAGTTTATTTTCCTCACATGCCTAACATGTGAGGATCCCATTATCGTTTGATGACCGACATCAACTGACTCGCAAAATGGAATGGGGATGTGGTGCAAACGCAACTGCCTGAAACCCAAACAAAATTGCCTCTGTTTTCACCGGAGATGTAGTCCAAACACAATTGGATCTCTTAAATTTATGGGACCATTCACATGGAGCAAGCCCCTTTTCATTCCGAGCTATCAACATCCACTGGGAGTTGAGATCCAGCCCGCGTTTCGCTGATTAAATGCCAAACAAGCCATATTTGCATGTTGATAGCCTCATGTTAGTTCTGTATGTGAATTCAAATTGAAAAGTGCATATCATTTTTTGTAATTGTTTTCCTCTTTAGTTTTGATTACTTAATTGAGATTACATGTATTAAGTATGGAAGAATAAAAACTAATATTTAGGTACAAAGCAATGAGTCATGAATGGGGAAAAAAGAAATAAGTGGATTTAATAGACTTTTGTAATACACAAGTTTATAACCTAATAATAGAAAAATAAAAAAAACAAAGTAAAATGTTCTAATATGTAAATAGGATATCAAAGTTCTTTTTACCAAAAACGTATTTTGACGACTGTGTGTGTTAACTGATTACATTATATTTATTTAAGCCGTGTAGTACACGTGCTTATTCAACTCATGTTATGCAAGGGTAATTAAAGATGTAATTTTTTTATTATATAAAAATATATTTAATCAACCCGTGTAATACACGGGGTTCTAACCTAGTTAATGTTAATGTATATAAATAAACTTGGCATGATTATAATCATTCCGTTCTCAACACGCAAATGTTTTATTTTTTTCTATAAACGTAATTTGACCATACCATATACATATTGTGTGGGGTCGTTATTTGAAATTTAGGGGCTTTATATGTGGTGTAGAAAAATTGAATTTCTGTAATATAACAGTACCATTTAAATTAGCAAAATTGAATTTATGTAATATAGTAGTATCATTTAAAATTAGCTTCCCCTTTACGGGATTATTGAGTTTAGAGTTTGTCACGCTTTAAGCCTTCAATCATACGATTATTTCTATTCTCTTGTTCAATCGTCACTTCATTAGCCCTAGCCCTTCATCCCAATTCAAACCTTTGATCGTTAGTCGCTCTCTTTTTCGGGTTGTCACCACTTGCTACTTGCCACTTTTATTTAATTGGGTTTAAAAGTACAATTTAATACAATAGTGGGTTAATGAGTTTAGTTAGGTAAATGGGTTTAATTGTTTAACGGGCCTAAACTAAATCAAAAATTTTCATTTTCATATTTTTGTTGATAAATCAGCACAAAAATAACATGTGTATGTCTAACTCGACTATAACTTTATTACAATGTACTTATTATTGCCAACATGTTTAACGTTTTTGAAACTTTATCTCAATATTCATTCACAGTCCATCAACCAATTTGATTTAAGTAGATAAACATGTTAAAATAAGGCTCGTCATCAGGGGCCCCGGGAATAAAAAAATTTAGTGCTAAGTTTTGTCGAAAATCCCGTCCGCACCCCTTGGAATTTTCCGACCGCACCCCTTTGTTAAAAAGTGTTATCAATTTATATTTTAAGATTTTTTTTAGTAAACTCTTGTTTTTTTTAAATACTAACTAAATTATATAACTTTTAATACCTAACTAACTAAACCCAAATACTCAATACATTTACCCACCTATAATTCCTAACTAACTAGCCCATTAAGTCTTAGCCCATTAACCAAACCCAATAATATTTCAAACAATAATAAAATAATTAAAGCCCAAAACCCTTAGAAATTCTCTCTCGCTCTCTCTTGCGTCCCTGCACTGCCAACGAACAACATCACCTAGCGACAACAGTCTAGCAGCTGGTGACCACTGTAATCAGCCACCATACTACTGCCGTTCGACACCAAATCCAACCGAAATCCGAACACGGGTAAGTTTCTTTGTTATTTTAATGATTTTGGTTGATATTATATGAGAAAAAGGGTAATAAAGTTGTTAAATAGGTTTTTTTGATGTTTATGGTTGTTTAGATGATTTTTAGGGTGATTATGTTGTTTAGATGATTTTTAGGGTGATTACAACTTACATTATGATTTTTAGGGCTTGAATAGTTGGAAATTAAAATTGAAACATTATCTTATGGAGCGATTAACTTATATTATATAGATAAAAACTTGCTTAAGAAAGTAGCTTTATATGATGTTTTGGATAGATTTCAAAAAATGAAAACTCATAGGGCGACGTTTTAATTATGTTTGTAACAAGGTTTGACATGTTTTTGATGATTATAATAAAATTAGTTTAATGTTCTTTTGTTTTACATACCTAGCCCGACCCGAACTGACCCGATACGAACCGATTTTTTTTTACTTATGTACCTAAGGGCCTAAAATTTTAAAAAATATTCCGCACCCCCATGGAAAAATTCCTGGGTCCGCCACTGCTCGTCATTTAAGTATGTTTGAATCAGGGTTGATGTTTTTACACAAATAAATATACGCACGTATTATATACAACACAAATAAATATATACACGTATTATATACAATCTACAACTCCCAGCTTATAAACTTGGCATTATTATAATCATACCACTAGGTTAGAACCCCGTGTATTACACGGGTTGAACAAATGTAATTTTATATATTAAAATTATATCTCTAAGAATCCCATGTATTGTACTGAATAAATGTAATTTTATATAACAAATAATAAAAACTCGTGATTTGTACGGGTTGAATAAATCTAATTATATATACTAAATAATAAAAAAAAGTTATTTCTTTAAAAACACTGTGTATTACAAGCACTGTGTATTACACAGGTTAAATCAATGTAATTTTATAACCTTGTATATTAAAAATATCTTTAATTGATAACTTAATTTTGAAGATGATATATTATTAGAAAAAATAGAATATTTATAACTTAAATTTGAAGATAATATATTATTAGAAAAAAATTGAATGATTCTATCCGACATTCAAAGTAAGATAAGATTTAATATTAATTAATTATTTATTATTTAATTAATTGATATAAGATAAGTATGAAAATACAGGAAATTACAAATGTAGACGCCTTCAATGAATGACACGTGTCACTTATTGGTTTCTTTTATTATATAGTATAGATATAGATATAGATATAGATATAAAATAAGTATAGATTTGAGGATACCTTCAATGAATGACATGTGTCCAAAAGTTAGTTTCTTTTATTATAGTAGATAGATTCTCAACAGAAAAAATGAACGTATAAAAAAAGAAGATCTACAAATTCTTAAAATATAGTGAAATCCTTAAATAACTAACAAAACAGTTGTTCAAGATATCACTTTAATAATCTTAATTTGCAAAAAAAACAATCAAAACGTTGAACACACAACTAAAAGCGATACTACTTTAATAATGTTATTCAATTTGGATTAACATTAAATATTAAGTACTAACTATTTTTTCGAAAAAGATTGATTATAGAAGATTTTCTAAGCTTATTGTATTAGTAATTAGCATCGAATATTTAGTATTCTTTATAAACTTACAATTCGAATTAAAATTTATGAATATTAATGAAAAAGAAATATTTTATTAATGCTGTTACTAAAACACGTTAAACATAAATTAATTACAACTAATTTTCTAATTGCTTGTTATTTAATATCCTTTTTTAAATACTATGACCACAAACATTTTTTTTATAAATGAAAATTCGCCCTATCGCGTCTATTCTTTGTTTTTTTGAGCTGGTTCTCGTTGCGTGCATTCGGGGTTTCGATTATGAATGGTCCGGGATTTTTTTTTAGGGTTGTTACAACAAGTCTTCTCGATTGTATTTATATTACTCAGGTTTAACAAGTTATGAAATTTTAGAGTAATACAAGAAAGACAATTTATATATGATAAAAAAGATACTGAATGAACAGTAAATGAGATGAGGGGCACTTTGGTAACTTACATACTAAAATAAGGTGGAATGTGAGAGAAAGATGAAAGAGATGAGGGAGATGCTGGGTTGTTCAAAAACACAGATACAGGGAAAGAGAGAGAAAGAAACGTGAGAAAAAGATGAAAGAGATGAGAGGGTGACGGTTGCCGGCCATTTTCTCCGGCCGACCGTCTACCAGGAGCAGTGAAATAAATACTTATCTGTCTTGGTAGGTGGAGGTGGGCGGTGGTGGGTTGTTCACAACAGAGAGAGAGAGAGAGAGAGAGAGAGAGAGAGAGAGAGAGAGAGAGAGAGAGAGAGAGAGAGAGAGAGAGAGAGAACGTTAGAGACAGAGAGAAACGGTGGTGGTTACCAGGCGTCTGAGATGGCGGCGGTGGGTCCTAGAGTCCCGATCTGTCAACTTATCGCCGGTTGTGGCTTTTCCAAGGCGGTCGGTGGGTTAATTAGGATAATCCGGTGGAGATGCCGGCTGAGTCGGGCTCCTCGCGGTTGTTAGATCGGGCCATAAGACTACGGGATAGGGAAATCTTTCGGCGGTGACCCGCTACATGCGGCGGTTCAATGAGAGAGTGACGGTGAGGGAACTGGCCACCCACGGCGGCCACATGCTATTTCAAGTGCATGTCAATGATGGGTGAGACTAAATCAAAGGTAACTTGCTATAAGAGAGGTACCCATCTCTTTCATCTTTCTCTCTCTTTCCCTGTATTTGTGTTTTTGAACAACCCAACACCTCCCTCATCTCTTTCATCTTTCTCTCACATTTCTGTCTCACGTTTCTCACCTTCCACCTTATTTTAGTATGTAAGTTACCAAAGTGCCCCTCATCTCATTTACTGTTCATTCAGTATCTTTTTTATCATATATAAATTGACAACTTCTTAAATCTAGAAATTTAGTTTTTGATGGAACTTCATGTTGAGTTTAAGAATATTTGCAAGTATACGGAAACCTTAATTCGTGTTTTCGATAGTTTACTGAAACCCTAATTTGTATTATCTTAATTGCACGAGGTTGTCTAGATCACTCGATGATGTTGAGGTTTTTGGGGAAATTTCCGGCGGTAGCAGTAGCTGCTAGCGATGAAACGGTTCACCCGTCATGAAGCAGCGAGGGTACTAAGGAAGAGGTGTGTCTGAACCACATGTGTTGGGATTGTTCAGATCCAGGTATTTTTTTTATGTGTTTAGAGTAATCGGTTTTCCTTTTGATGATTGATTAATTGATGATCATTATGCATGTGTTATGTATTTTAGTTGATTTATTCATGTTTTTTGGAGTTTCGGTTGGACTTTTGTGCCCCTGTTGTTGTGAATCTACGGTTCAATCCCCAAAGTTAAATTATTAGAAGTGTTGTGTGGTAAGCAAGCTTTGGATTTTACATTAGATGAACAACAACATAGCCTATCTGAACGGGCTAAACAATGCATCAAAGAAGGTAATATAAATGTATTCTTAATTTTTCAAAGGATCGACCCATAATGACTAAGGTACCGGCTAGGCTTGAGTTTGTGTTAGGTTGGTGATTTCAGAGTGTGCGGAGCGCTACTAACCGGAAATATGTTGGAAAATCAATGTATATTAAGAAAGCAAGGTTATTGTTTTTGAACAATGATGCAAGTATGTTCCTTTATTTTCAGTTATTTACTGAATCTTTCTTTGTAATTCGTTTATTAATGTTAAGTCATTATAAAAGCAGAGCGTATGAGTCCTTATATTAAAAAACTTGGGCAAAGCATTGGTAACAAAAATAAAAGCTTCCTTGGCAGAGGTATGTAGTGCTCAACACGTGGAATAATGATACCAAAGTTGAAGACGTGACCATTTTCTGAGCCGAAGACCGCCACAAAGAATTTCGGTCAGTAATCGTTACCTAGAGAGGGTGGTTACCGGACTGTTTTTGTAGGCTGGTTAGATATTGTTACATTTCCCCACTGAAGGCTGGTGATGGGATTGCAGTGGCCTTCAAGAAAACAAATCCCAGTGGGTATAGGCTCTCAATGAGTGGCAAGTTACTCTTTTATTGGTGTATGAGAATTATCATTAAATGATTATATTTGTTTTTGAAGATAAATGTATGAAATTAGCAAAGTCAGATTGTTATTTTTGGGTGTTTGGTGACAGTCACCAAAGCATTCTGTTGGTAACTAACGTGTATTTATACCTAATAAGGTTTATAGATGATTCACGTTTAGCGCGCCGCAACGCGCGTGGGATTTATACTAGTTATCTATACTACTTTAATAAGCATATAGGAAGGACAGAAATGGTCATTTGTCACTTTACAACCATTTGAAGCCCATTGTACAACCTTTTAAGCACAAAGGTGTTGAAAAATCCTTCAACACACGCGGAGCAGCTCATACAAACTAACCGGATCTCTTTGACCCGTTTTACCCAAATGGATCCAATATATATCTTCTTTCACTCAATCTAAACCCTAATATTCATTTCATTCACATCCGCCCCCATCCTTCTTCTTCTCTCTCTCTCTCACCAGACGCGGTTCTAGGGTTTCAAAACCAGGCGCTCCAAGATCAAGATCTAGGGTTTCTCTGTGATGAATCTCTTTACATCCGACACCAGATCGACTTCCTCATTATCATCACCACCATTTCTAGGGTTTCTTTACTAGTCGCTTTAAGATATACGCTTCCTCAGCGATGAACCTCTCTAGATCCAACACCAGATCGACAGGTTTGACCGCTCGGTATCTTTCTTTTTACAGTATCTTTTTTTTTGTTATTTGAATCGGATATGTGTAATATTGCAGATCTGCCGTTGAGTTGTTCGTGTTAGCGTGATTTTTGTAGCTGATTTTGTTTGTAGCTGTTTATCTTGCAAGTATCATCTGGTATGTTTGTAGCTGATTTTGTTTGTAGCTGATTTTTTTTGTAGCTGATTTTGAGTTTGTTTTGTTTGTTCTGTTATAGATGAAGATGGAGCGGTGGAGATACCATCGACTTAGATCTACCTTACCACCGTCGAGCCAGGTACTTTTTTTCTGCTGAAATTTCTCAGATCTACCGTCATTTTTTGAGGATTTTTTTTATGAATATTGACAGATCTGAGGTTACACGACTTGCAGATCTGAGTTCTTAGAGGAATATTGGCAGCCCGGATCTGGTATGTTTGTAGCTGATTTTGTTTGTAGCTGTTTTTGTTTGTTAAAGATCTGGTATGTTTGTAGCTGATTTACATGCTTATGTTACTGATTATGTTTATTACAGATCTGGTATGTTTGTAGCTGATTTACATGCTTATGTTACTGATTATGTTTGTTACAGATCTGGTTTGTTTGTAGCTGATTTACATGTTTATGTTACTGATTATGTTTGTTACAGATCTGGTATGTTTGTAGCTGATTTACATGCTTATGTTACTGATTATGTTTGTACCTGATCTAGTATGTTTGTAGCTGATTTACATGCTTATGTTACTGATTATGTTTGTACCTGATTATGTTTGTTACAGATCTGGTATGTTTGTACCTGATTATGTTTGTTACAGATCTGGTATGTTTGTAGCTGATTTACATGCTTATGTTTATTACAGATCTGCTATGTTTGTAGCTGATTTACATGCTTATGTTACTGATTATGTTTGTACCTGATCTGGTATGTTTGTACCTGATTTACATGCTTATGTTACTGATTATGTTTGTACCTGATTATGTTTGTTACAGATCTGGTATGTTTGTAGCTTATTATGTTTGTTACAGATCTGGTATGTTTGTAGCTTATTATGTTTGTAGCTTATTATGTTTGTAGCTTATTAGGGTTGGATCCTGTGAGTCTAAAGGCTCTATTCTATTATATGGGTTTTTGTTTTAAGTTTGTTAAGGTATCCGGTGCCGCAACGGGCGGAAAGTTATGGATGCAGTGAACAGTATCATGTTGGCTGGAGATAGTTAATTTCAGCAGTTGCAGGTAAATTTATTATTGTTTGGTTTTGTTGATGTGATCAATAGATTTTTGGCTACACTTCAATGACAACTAACTTCAAGTCTCATGTTTCTTATGTAATCAGGTAAGATCAATCAGGATGGGCGGCTCCTATGCATTGGGTCTCTGTGGGGTTGCATGTGGAAGGAATGATCTATTTTATGAGATCGGCATTGGTGGTCCTTGGTATGGAACTCCTTTTTTGTTTCCGTTTATTGAAATGGCAATTTTAACCAGTTCGTTTTCGAAAGGGTAGATTCCGGTTATGTTTTATCTTCAATGGGTCAATTGGGTAACATAAAAAAAAGTGTATCTAAAACGGAAGTCAGTCAAATGGCTCAAGAGTCGCTCAAATTGTATTTTCATTTTTCGATGCATAAGGTCCTAAATCGTATTTTAAAAGGGATCAGATAGTTATTGAAATAATATATTTTTGCAATCATATTTTCATATTTGACGCCAATTATTTTTATAAAATTTTTATGTTCTTTGACAAAGGTGTTTCAGGTCAACCCCATCCATACAAAAAAAAATTACCCTTTTGACCAGTAACTCAACTAACTCATTTTGACACATCTAACATTTGTCCTTTTACATTGCTATTTTATTTGCATTTTAGGGAAAACTACGAGCAACTCAAGCAAACCCTGATGTTTTCTTTGCATTTTAAGGGGAACATGGGTGCTTCTCTCACAGGGCATACAAAACTCAGGTTATTGGCGGCCGCTCGCCAGATTTAACATATAAAAGTCAAATCAATTCAAAGACTTTAATCTTGAAGTCTTTCGAACCTCCGATCAAAGGTAAAAGTTTTTTTTATTTTTTTTTGTGTAGAAAGAGTTTATTCCTCGACTCATGGCAAGATTAAGTTTCTTGACAAAAGGGTAAAATGGTAAGTTGACAATGCATGGATTGACTTCCTGGACTTTAAACCATCTAAGATAGTTGCAACAATGGATTGTAGTTGGAATTGATGTTGAAAAGTCATAAAATTCTGAACTCTTTAAACGTGCATGTTTAGTTGTGCAGCTGATAGATTTTGCATGAAAGATGAACTTGGATGATGTATAATATGGGATTTTTCAGGTGAGGGTTCTTAAATGTATCGAAGTTGTTGGAAGGGGTTGTATCATGAGTTTTAGAAGCGATACGTTCACATCACGGCCTGGAAGTCTAATAGGTATGCTTGAGGCTGCAATTTTGAGCCATAAAACTGAACTGATGATACACCTAAACTATAAGTATTACTATCTTTCTAACCGATACTTTCATATTAGTCGATTTAAATCCTTGCCTACATGATGTTGTCTTCCATAATTTATACTTTATTAACTACTATGATTTTAACATCAACATGATTAATATATGTAATTCTTGATTAGTTTAAAAGCAAGAGTTGTTTTAGATTTGTTATCTTTTGTTAATGGTGTTGTTGTTGATTGCTCACCACAACCAGAAAATAAATAGATTTTGTATGCAATGTTATGGCAATATTTCTGACATTGAGCCCCATCAAAAATGAAGGTGCATTGATGTCTTAAATTTGCAGGCCTGGTTAACACGAGTAAAAACAAAGTGCATTCATGTCTTAAGAAAACTTAAAGCTTATCAAACCGGGTTTAGTTGTTTACACAAAAGCCTATCAAACCATCCCATCAAATCAAGTATGTCAATAGATTGTTTTAAGATAACGGTGATTTTGTGGTTGTTATATGTTTTCTAATGTATGTGATAATAATGCAGGGTCAACACATATCATTCGTTCAGCAAATCTAATAACTTATGGATACATTTCATCAATACTAACGATGGACGGACACACGGCTCGATGAAATGAAGTCCATGAAGGTTTATTTTATTTACACACGTAATCATGAACATTTATCTACTTTTACACATGTGTGTTAATCTTAAAATGTAATTTTTATTTGTTTTACAGCCCAACATGCACATGTAAGTCTGAATTTAGTGCTCGAAGCCTTGCAGAGATAGGTGGTATTTGCCTTGATTTAGTAGACATTAAAATCTTTTGCAACAATAAAAAAACCTCAAAGAAAAAGATGAAGCTCACATAAAATCCATTTTCCAAGTATGACTTTAAAATTTTATAATCACACTCTGTTTCTATTGCATGTTTGTTTAGATGATTAAATTTTGAGTTTTATTTAGGGATCATGAGAGTTTGTGCGCATAATTGATGATGACGAGCTTATGATGATAATGATGATTACGGCGTCGACGACGATGACACTAAGGTATGATAAGGTTTTACGTATATGGTTTCGTGTCTTAGGGATGAATTCGGTACCGGAAGTTACTGGTACCGAAAATACCGGTACCAAAATTCGCCAAATATGGGTATCGGTACCGAAAAATGTTCGTACGGGACCAGTATTTGAAGGCAAAATTCGGTAAAATATCGGTACCGAAAGTACCGTACTGAAAACACCAAAAAGTGGGTACCGATTCGGTACTGAAAATAATTCGATATGGGAAATTCAGTACCTGTATCTGGTATCAAATGCTCATCTCTATCATGTCTATCGTAGTTCTTCATAGAGTTTATTTTTTAGTATATGTGATGAAGAAGAGGAAAGATACTAAACACAAGCACACATATTTGACAAACCAGATATAGGAAGGTATATGAAATTTTGCGGTGTTTTCTTCTTTTTTGTGTGAAAAAATGGTTTGTCTATGTTGTTTTTTTTTGTAATTATAAAGTCCACGACGGTCAAATTTTGGTGTTGTGAAGAAATTATCAGAAGCTAAAACACAATAAATGATGAAGAAAAGAATGGATAAGATGATGGACTTGAACTACTATAACATACAGTCTTATTCTATTTTCAATATAATAGTGTTTATTCTTTGAATGTTTTTATAGAAGCACTTGCATATTCTAAATAAGTAAGTATTTTAATCCGTTATTTCTCGTGATATATATGCTTTGAATTTTGAATGAAAAATAATAATGTTACGGTATTTCAACCTAGTAGGGGGCATATATATTGGTGAAGATCTTCTAGGAACACCAAATAATCATACATCTTTTGTCCGACAAGTAGTTGTTGGCAGGCTACCTGCACTCAAATTATTTGGGACCGATCACTCAACCGAAGATGAAACATGGGGCATGTTTTTGCTTCCAATATCTTTCTTTATTCGTACTTAATGTGGAAACTAATGCAATCTGTCTGTTTTTGTTGGTGTTGATCTGTTTTTTTAAATAAACTTCAGGTACGTCAGATTCAGCTAACTGGCATATGGTTGCATTAAGAAAACTCTCGGATCCTGATATAGACATGCGTTTCTTTTGATGTTTTATTATTTCAAAATTTTTATTTTAGCATTTACTAGTAATAATTATAAATGAACGCAGTTTTGTTTTATATGCTTATACTGATTTCTGAATTAATAGGATCAGGAACTAAAAATGGTACCTCACGCTCTACTTTGAGAAAATGTCACAAGTTCAATTCATAACATAAGCGTTTTTAGGTACTTTTTTCTTTTTAAAACTGACGTGTGTGCAGGTGTATATAAATTTGTAGATATATTTTAAGCTCTTTTTACTCGCGAATCAAGTTTTAAATTTATAAAACACGATATAATACTATCACTCTACACACGTTAAGGCAAGGGCACCCATCGCGGACGTAGTATAATGATGACAAGATACCGAGGTCGTCCAAGGACACAAGGGCTTTTAGTACCGGCTTATCGTTAACGTCTAATCAACCAAATTTTGATAAAAAAATTTGAAAGTTACAAAAAAATAAACTAAAAAATAAAAATAAAATATAAGGAAAACAAATAGACAGGAAGGAATCACTTGGTTCCAACTCCTCTTTTATGTATCCTTTAACGATTTCTGCACTTTGGGCATTTTAAGAGATTATCTTTAAGTTATAGTAGTAGGCCCCCTTCTAGGCAGCGCTACCCTCAACCTATTGGTCTGAGTCAGCAGGGATACAGTCTCACTAGGTCGGATTATTAAAATATAATTAAGTAAGTTATTAATGCGAAAAGTGGTAGGCCCCCTTCCAGGCAGTGTTACCCTCTACCTATTGGTCTGAGTCAGCAAGGATATAGTCCCGAAAGGTTGGTTTAAAGTTTTAATAGTAGTTTATAGATAAGGGATTCAAGCGGTTCTTACTTCTCCCGAGGCAGATTGTACCGCCAACTCGTGAAGTTTTACTAGGCTTTGTCACACTCCAACTGATGGCGGAAACATCGGAGTGAGACGAAAACAAATCGCTTAAAGCTTCATAACACTAAATTGTGACAATAGTTAATAATCCAAATTTCATAAATTGCTAAATGTCATACATTGTTCAAATAAAACCAAACATGATCAAATTGCATCAAACATGGACCAAAATTCAAACGTTGTTTATTACTAAAATGTGTTTCTAAGTCCACTTTAACTCGTTTCTTCAATAGCATCATCTTTCAACCTGCAACATGTATTAAAACAAAGTTCAACAAATATGTTGGCGAGTGTACAGGTTTGAATACATAGCATAATATGAAAATGTTTTAACTGTGCTCATATCCAACATGATAAATGTATACAAGTTACTAATATGCTGAACGGTGTAAGCTATATGTCAAACTAGAGTTTAACGCAATCTTGATTACCCAACATCGTTGAAATGAAGTGGGTGTAATGTGATTTACTTAACAATACCTCAAGAATACGGGCGAGACGTTAATCCTATAGCGCTATAATTGTTAAGGTAGGCTTGCAAAGTTAATGAGCATATAGACACAATGTATACGGAGCATATGAGATTAACAAGTATAACATGTTTTCATGTTTTATTGTGGATAAAGTGTGACTGAATAAACAAGTATCATAGTGATGCGTGTTTTTGTATAATATGCATTTTGCACCCAAAGTGTTTAAAATGAAATTGTGATCGAGTATACTCACAGTTTTGCGTAGGGTTCCACGAAAACCGAGAGCTGAGTTGATGAAGTTTGGAACACCAAAGTTACCTTGAAATGGGTAAACAGAAGTTTAAGTATTCCGATGTGAAAGAGGTTCGGGTCAGATTGCAAAATACGAGAAAAGTACGAAACAAAACGAGTAACAGACCCTTTCTTATGAAAGGGCCTCTCGTGCGAAAGGGCAATGGCCTTTCGTACGAGTGTGCCTCTCGGACGACTGCTCCAGTTCCAAAATGCGTAAAACTTAATCGTAAACTGATTTAACGTAAACAATAGAGCAATTGCTAAATCAATCGAAAGAAGAAAGTAAAATGGTCAAACAGCCAAGTGAGGATAACCCATGTGTGCTAACACGACATGGAAAGCGTGAACTAAGTGTCGGAGGCTAGAAGTGGCTAACTCACTTTGTAACCAGTAAACTGTTTGGGGTTCATCATTGATGAACTGTTATAAAACAAAAATGAAACTGAAAACGAAACAAGCGACACCAGTCCCTTTCGTACGAAAGGGGTCTCCTTTCAGACGACTGTGTCTGTTTGTCAAAAAACGTATGTTAGATATGTACGGAATAGATCAATTCTTGGTGGAAATTAACCCAAATACAAACCCTTAACTATGGAATGAGTTGAGGGTCTGATAGGTTCCAGGTTCCATCAAGATCGTACTAAAATCGAAATGAAAGTTTATGAGCAAGTTGTAAGACGTTAAAGTTTTGCAGATCTTGATTCGAATCTCATGTGGTGATGCTCCAACATCAGTCTGCCCAAGCAAACTAGTGGAAACCATCTCTAAGATATGTTTAAATCAAGAGTTTTGCAAGAAATGTTTAAGAAATCAAGTAATAATGTAAGAAATGTGTTAAGGAAAAGGAGGAAGATGAAAGAAAGCATACAAGAATGCTTCTGATCATAGAGGGAGAGTTTAGAGCTTTCTGGAGAGAGTTGGTGAAATGTACAAAGAAAAGAGTGAAGTAGTACACCTATTTATAGGCGTAGGGTGAAAATTAGGGCATCTGACAATTTCGGACGAGAGTGAGGATTGGGATGAGAGGGCCCATTCGTACGAGAGGGGCATTCGTACGAGAGGGTCTCTCCCTTTTCTCTCGAGGTTCAAGTTCTATTAAATTATATGTTTTAACTGGTTTACGTGTAACGAGCATAAATGTGTATTGTGCAATTATGAAACGTGTATAATATAGTGTTAAAAATGTCGATTGTGAGTATAATCATGCACACAAGTTTAACGTAAATAATATGAATATGAATAAAATACTTGTGTTTTTCATTATGATCAATTATCTCAGAGTACAAAAAGAAATGAGATATAATACAACATGAGTACAAGTTTAAAAACAGAATGTACAACAATACTTGCTAAAACGGGAAAGGTACAAAAGTGCGAAGCGTTACAGTCTCCCCTACTTTAGGAGATTTCGTCCTCGAAATCTATTCAAGAGGAAGGCTAAACGAAGAGATGTGGATGCCTGGTCTTCATCTCGCTCTCGAGTTCCCAAGTGAACTCGGCACCACGTTTTCCTTCCGATCAAACCTTGACTATGGGAATTCTACTGTGCCATAGTTGTTTAGTTCCTCGATCCATGATTTCAACCGGTTTTTCCACAAAGTGAAGAGTCTTGTTGATTTGCAAGTCATCGATAGGAACTTGAAGTCCCTCTTCAGCTAAACATTTCTTGAGATTTGAGACATGGAACGTTGGGTGAACGTTGCTGAGTTCTTGAGGTAAATCGAGTCGATATGCCACTTTACCAATCCTCTCGAGTATCTTGAAAGGACCAACAAATCGTGGAGCAAGTTTTCCCTTTTTACCAAAACGGATTACTCATTTCCAAGGAGATACCTTGAGGAGTACTTGATCACCAACATTGAATTCCAATGGTTTGGCGACGTTTATTTGCGTAGCTCTTTTGTCTGCTTCTAGCTTTCAAGAGGTTGTCGTGGATTTGAAGAATCTTATCTGCCATTTCTTGAATAAGCTCAGGGCCAGTGATTTGAGCGTCACCAATTTCGTGCCAACAGATTGGAGATCGGTACTTGCGACCATATAACGCTTCAAAAGGAGCCATTTATATACTGGAATGGTAATATTTGTTGTACGAGAACTCAATCAAAGGTAAGTGTACATCCTAATTACCACCAAAGTCGATAACACAAGAGCGAAGCATGTCCTCTAAGGTTTGGATAGTACGTTCAGTCTGTCCATCCGTTGAGGATGAAAAGCCATACTGTGGTTCAAGTGAGTACCCATAGCGGTTTGGAATGTTTGCCAAAGGCGAGAAGTGAAGCAACCATCGCGGTCAGAGATGATATCAATGGGGATACCATGACGACACATAACCTCATCTGTATATATTCGAGCTAGTTTCTCAACTTTGAAATCCTCACGAATGGGGAGAAAGTGAGCGGATTTGGTTAGACGGTCAATGATCACTAAAATGCTATCATGACCAGATGGTGTGTGAGGAAGTTTGGTTATAAAGTCCATAACAATGCTATCCCACTTCCAAACAAGGATTTCTGGCTGTTCAAGTAAACTAGAAGGATGCTGATGTTCAACCTTGACTTTCGAGCATGTGAGACATTTTGAAACAAAGGTGGCGATGTCTTTCTTCACACCAGGCCACCAATAGGACGTACGAAGGTCGTGGTACATCTTATCAGCACCAGGATGAATCGAGTACCGTGATTTGTGTGCCTCCTTCATTATGAGTTCGCGTAGTTCATCTCGATTTGGCACCCAAACACGATCGAGGTAGTATCGGAGTCCATCAGATTTCGTCAAGAGTTGGTTTTCAGCACCACACTTCATTTCGTTATACATGTTTGCTTCATTGAAAGATGCGTACTAAGCTTCATGAATGCGAGTATGAAGATCGCTAACGATTTGAGAATAACATATGCTGTTGACATGAGATTTACGACTGAGTGCGTCGGCTACGACATTCGCTTTGCCAGGGTGATAGTGAATTTCGCAGTCGTAGTCATTAAGTAATCCCACCCAACGGCGTTGACGCATGTTTAGTTCTTTTTGGTTAAAAATATATGTTGTAGGCCCTTATGGTCGGTGAAGACCACACACATAGTACCATATAGGTAGGGTCGCCAAATCTTTAACGCAAAAACAACTGTGCCAAGCTCGAGATCGTGGGTAGTAGAATTCTTATCATGTATTTTTAGCTGCCTTGAAACATACGCGATAACCTTGTCTCGTTGTATGAGGACACAACCAAGACCACGGTTCTATGCATCACAATATACCACGAAATCACTGTTTCCATCAGGAAGGGCGAGAACAGGAGCATTGCAAAGCAAGTCCTTAAGCGTTTGAAAGGATTCCTTTTGTTTGGGACCCCAAACCAAAGGTTTCTCTTTCTGAGTCAACAACGTGAGGGGAACAACGATTTTCGAAAAGTTTGAGATGAATCGGTGGTAGTAACCCGCCAATCCTAGGAAAGAACAAATTTTTGACATAGATCTTGGTGCGATCCAATTCTTCACTGCTTCGATCTTCGAGGGATCAACATGTATTCCTTTTTCACTCATGACGTGTCCAAGCAATTGAACTTCTTTGATCCAGAACTCACACTTAGAAAACTTTGCGTATAGACGTTCGCTACGTAGGAGTTCAAGAATGAGGTGCAAATGACGTTCGTGTTCAGCTGGGGTTTTCAAATAAATGAGAATGTCGTCTATGAATACAATTACAAAATGGTCCAAATAAGGTTTACACACGCGGTTCATTAAGTCCATGAAGACTGCAAGTGCGTTGGTCAAGTGAGTCCAAATATGGTACATATCTACGAACTTGTAGTGACCATATCGAGTGCGAAACACGGTTTTAGGGATGTCCTCTTCGAGAACACGAAGTTGATGATAGCCTGAATGAAGATCGATCTTAGAAAAGCACGTTGCGCCTTCGAGTTGATCAAAGAGGTCGTTGATGCGAGGGAGAGGATATCAATTTTTGACAGTGAGTTTGTTAAGCTCACGATAATCGATGCACATTCGAAACGAACCATCCTTCTTCTTGATGAAAAGAATAGGTGTGCCCCAAGGAGAAGTACTTGGGAGTATGAAACCTTTATCAAGCAACTCTTGAAGTTGTCTTGATAACTCTTGCATCTTAGAGGGTGCGAGGCAATAAGGGGCTTTCGCAACGAGATTTGAACCAGGAATGAGATCAATGCAAAAATCTACAGATCGAGATGGAGGAGGACCAGGCAGATCTTCAGGAAAGACGTCAGGAAAACCACACACCACTGGAACATCACTTATGCTTTTTCCCTTGCCCTTTTCTTACACAACGTGGGTTAAAAAGGCAAAGTACTGCTTACGTAAGCTTGTTCGCTTGTGTGCATGACATAAGCTTCAGTCCTTTTGAAGGTCTGTCTCCATAAATGTGTAAAGTATCGCCAGAATAAAGGGGGCAAACAAACGTATTTCTCGTGACAAGTGATTTCAGCATGGTGCTTATGAAGCCAATCCATGCCTACTATGATATCAAAGCTACCCAATTGCATGGGTATAAGATCGATAGGGAATACATGATCGTTGAGCTTGAAAAACAATCGCGAAGAACAGAATCAACGGTGATGGACTTGCCATTGGCAACTTCGACTGTGAACGACTTAGGGAGTTTAGAGCATGTACAATTTAACATAGATTCGAATTCAACAGACACAAAGATTTTGTCCGCGCCAGTATAAAATAGTATAGAAGCATAAATGTCATTAACAAGGAACGTACCATTCACAACTTCATTGTAGTTTTGAGCTTGGTTGGCATTGATGTTGAAAGCTTGATCTTGTGGTTCTTGTTGCTGCTGTTGCTCTTGATTAAGCTGAGGACATTGAGGGCGAAGGTGAGTAGTGTCTCCACATTTATAGCATGCACGAACATTGTTTGCTGGCTTTGGGTTTTGAGGGGCAGGCTGAACTTGGTTGCCTTGTGGTGTGGGACCACAGCGGCAATAGGCGGATGTATGCCCAAACCGATTGCAGGTAGTGCAATGGCAGCAAGCAGTGTTTGATGGGTGATGGTAGTAACAAGTATTACACTTGGGATGAGTCCCAGTGTAAGGTTTCTTTGTAGTTTCAGGTGTGGCATGATTTGGGGTAGTAGCAGGGATAATCGCGTTGCAGCTTTGGTTTTGAAACTTTCTGACAGGATCTGATTTAATTGTTTGTGTTGTTTTTATAAAATGAAAGATGGAAGAAGATATTAAGATGAAATAACTGCAGCGGAAATGAAGAAAAACTTTATAACACAAACAATGGAAGAACAACTTTCATCATAAATACTTTGTGTCGAATGATTGTATTACATAATGATTCTACGTATGCATGAATTGCTATCTCCCCCTCAGCCTGAGATCACACAATATTAGTTTGTACAAAATGTAAGTGTGTGTGAAGTGATCTAATAGAACAGTACATGCACTGTCTATTTATAGTACTATCCTAACCACTGTGGTATCTTTGCTGACGTCACCAAGACAATGACATCTAACAACATTAACAACCTCTAAACACTGATAAATGCTAAACACTGTTACAATAATAAACACTGAATATTAGACACTGATGATGTTATCCTCTGATGAGCCCAACCGCTGATGAAGCTTTAGCAGTGCTTTCCACAAAGGTTGATCAGTCCTTTGGCTTCTAGCAGATCTTTGACTTCTTTAGTGGATTGGTCTTCAACAGTCTTTATAATACAACAGTGCTTAGTAATGAGCAGACCTTTGAAGCAGCAGTTGTTAGACATCTTGTCATTGAAGGGAGAAGGATTCAAAACACTGTTTATTCTGGATCAGTTGTTGCAGAATAGTTTTGGATTTGTATCATCTGTTCTTCAAGAAAGGTTTCACATGAGCCAACAATCTCCCCCTAGAACAGATGATGCCAAAACCCTTCATTATTTTCTGATCTTTATTTCCTCATCAACAGTTCCCTGATTTGCCCTTTGAATTGAAGTTCAAAGTCCAAGGAATCTGTGTCTTCTTCATCCCTAATCAGTTGAAGGTTCAATAGATCTTGAAGGTCATCTGCATTCAGACTATATGTATCCTTCCTTGATTTCTTTTCAACTTTACCATCTGATCTGAGCAAAGTCAATACATGGGAGTTTGAGGCTGACTTCCACTTTAGTATTTTTGGATCAGATGTCTTTCTAGGGATAGGAGTTATCTGTGATGAGTTTGGGGACTGAGGTCTGCTTGCCAACTGTTTGATTGTTTCAGCAATTTGAGCAGTAAGTTGGTCAGCAGCATCATCCATTTGAAATTGAATTTGGCATCTGATCCCCTCTTTTCTGTATTCTTCAAACTTTGGCTCATCCTCCTCGCCAGTCTGCTTTTGCCTTTTTAATTGATTTAAGGCACTTGTGGGTAAAGTAGATGATAAGATAAGCTTTTTGGAAGCTTGGGTCTGTTGGGGTCTGCCAGCAGTGGTTTCAGGATAAACTGGCTTCTGAGGAACATTTGGGTCTTTCTTTCTAAGTTCTTCCAGTTTTCTATAGGTCTCTTCAACATTTTGCTTTGACCATATGGAAATTGATATTGCAAACCCATAATCAGCAGCCACAAGCTCTGCTCTCGTTCTCTTGAACCTCAATACATCATCTGGATCAACCTGCTTGGATTTCTTCCAATTTGGTGCAGTTTTCTTGATCTGAGGATCATTGTTCATCTTTGTAATTCTGTCAATTTCCTCTCTAAGAGCATCTACAGACCAGTCTTTGAATTGGGCCTTAGTTGCTTTATAGGGCTTGTGTTTCATTATGTGGTCTAAATAATCAACCCTTAGTTCCTCTTGAAGCTCAGTATCCAGTGGCTGCTCAGACATGGATTTACTAAGGTCTTTAGCAAAGTCTTTAAGCTTTCTGACTTTGTTAAGCCCATGTGATAGCAGACCTTGGTATCTCCTGTCACCTAACCATTTGCTCTCTTTTTCGGCTATAACCTCTGCTTGTTTAGCTTTCAACTTTAAATACTCATCTAGATTCTAAGGTGTTCTAAAGCCATATAGAGATGGGAAGGTTCTTTTGGATGAATCCTCTAGCTTATAAAATGATTCCATTTCCCTTTGAACTGCAAGCAGTTCCAGAGGATATTGAGTAGCCAATGGGAAGACAGATGGCATGTAACCAGTGGGTGGATGATGAAGTGGGTTTGTAAGTGGAGATGATGAGGGTGGAATGATTTGAGCGGGAGCAGATGATAAGGGGATTGGTGATGGTATCTCCTTATCATCATCTAGCACAACAAATTTTCTTTTGCGTGCACATGCAAATTTGGGAGGTGGAGGAGTTTTTGATGGAGAAGATGGTTTAGGTGAAGAAGGTGGTTGTGAAGGGAATCTTTGGGGTGTTGGTGGTAGTTGTGTTGATGGTGGTGTGTTGAAATGAATGGAAGAAGTGGTTTGGCTAACAACTATTGAAACCACTTGTGTTTTAACAACTGTTGGCCTAACATATGTTGATGCTTTTGTTACATCAACATCTGTTGGTTTAGTGGGTGAGGATGGTGGTTTTGAAGCTTTTTTCCGCTTCTTTTGTGGTGGTTTTTGAGGTGAAGGTTTGGGTTTGGTTGCAGAAGAGGATGCAGGCCTTTTAGGAGTAGCAGATGTTTTGGGAAATGTGGTATTGGTGGTCTGTTATTTCTAAAAGACTTTCTTCTTTGAGAAGTACCAATGTTTTCTCTTTTCATCTTTTCCTCCTGTTCTTTCTTCTTGTTGTAGGCTTTGCTCTCTGCTGTATCTTTCCTTTTCTGCTTTGCTAAAATCTCCTCATTAGTTTGGACATTGAGGGTCTCATCAATTCCCTTTTTCTTTCCAATTTCTGATTTTTCAGAAGATTTTGTAGAAGTATCTTTGGCAGACCCTGGCTTTTGTTTTTGCTGATCTTAAGGTTTTGCTTTAGGATTAACATCCAGCTTTCTCATTGAGTCTTTCTCCCCCTTTTTGGCATCATCTTCATCATCTTTTTCAAAGATTGGTGCAAGGGAGGAGCCAATAAGTTTAGCAAGGGATTCTTTAATACCCTTTATGTCTGCCTGAGTATCCTTGTACCTGGCCTCAACCATTATTCTTATTAGTTCATGTGTGAGTCGTGGTTGAGTTCAGCTAATTCCCTTTGAGCTTCTGGTATTGGTTGCGCAGAATTCCATAACCCTTAGGTGATTTGCTGATGGCTAGGCTGACTTTTAGAAGCCTCCAACAACTATTTCATCATGTCTTTCATTTCTCCAACAACGTTTTCAACAGAAGACATTCTATCCGTCAATTCTCTGTATCTTAATTCATCACCTAACTTAATGGGATCATCTGAATTCCCACCAGAGGTGGTTGTATTTGCTTTGGTGATAGGAGTAGACTCCAAATCATTAGAAGCAAATGCCCCTTTTTCTTGGTTCTGGGGACTTCCCACTGGAACAGTGGTTATCTTAGTAGCCACAACAGTGGTTGCCTTCAAGGGAGTCTTAGAGATGAAACTACTGTCCAAATGTGAATCAGTGGATTCAAAATTTGTAGTCGCTGCTCCACTTGAAATACCAACAAGATTTTCGTAAAACTCAGGTGGTGTAGCCTCCTCAACTATTTGAAGGTTAGCTTATTGAACAGGGTCAGACACAGTCATTTGTTGAGGCATACTCTCAGTAATGTGTTGGTGAGAGGGACTGTTTTGTGTCTGAATGTCAATAGCTCAAACAGTGGTATGATGGTAGGTGGAATTGGAAACGAAGGCAGTGGTGTTGAAAGTGACATTGCCTCGGGAGAAGGGCTTTTAAACATAGTTTTAAGTTAAACATATGCATCATTTTGTGGTGTCCCTTTGCTTACAACATGTTCCTTTTGTGAGGAAACATGCAAAGTTAGGTCTAAAGGTGGAGATCTTTCCACATGCTGTGAGGAAGTAGAAGCAGTGGTTTCAAGTGACATTGGTGTTGTCACTGGGTTAACCTATGGGATCTCATCTTCCAGAGGACCCGTTTTATTGGGTTTGGTGGGCTTTTTGGATGTTGTTTTGGTCTTTTTTGACTTTGCTGGTGGGGGTTTCACAGCAGTGGTTGTGGTGCTGTGAACACCAGGAGCACTGGGCTCAACAACATAGGTTTGAGGAGCAGATGTGGACTCTTCTAAAATTTGCTCATTCCTCTTTGCTTTTGTTTTGGAAACATTTGACTCTTTGGCCATAAGGTGAGTAAAAGTTTCTAATGTTAGACTATTCATTTTAAAAGCTGTACCTTGCTCAAAAGCCTTTTTAGAAACATGTTTTTGCAGGTAGTAGCTTAATAGTCTTGGAAACATGAGAAAAACAGCATTTTTCCCGTTTTTAATGTTTTTCAGATTCATAAGCAAGTCAGAAAACAGTGCTTGGGAGTAGTTAAAATTAGAGTTTGTTAAAATTGCATACCCCAAGTACTGAATTTTCAGAGGTATTTCATTAAAAGCAGTGGTTTATTAGAGAGACATGTTAAGAGGGTATGGAATAGGAATTTCATTGGTGGTGGAAAATTTGGCTTAAACATAGTAGCCTTATTTAACTATCCATCATATCCCCTCTCAATTAACTCTGTTTGGTTTTTGGGAAAGATATCTTACCTGCCAAGTCGTTTAACCCAAATGTAGTGGAAATGGTAGTTGGGGTTATTGCAACCCGTTCACCTCCGACTTTGGAAGTTATACCGAATGGCTCATTGTTTTGTTCTTCAATGTTAGCATTTGCCCAAAAATCTTGGAGAGTATCTTGGTAAATTGGTGCATCGGTAGTAAGAATTGCTTTATATTTGGATGATGACACGATGGCAATTATTGAGTGGAAGGTGGTATTTTTGTCAGTTTTCTCGAAAGTGGGGAGGTAGTTATGAGGGTGCTTGATTCTTAGAGCCATGATCGGAGTTTAGAAATTGCGAGAGGTTGAAGAAGAAGTGAAGAAGAAGATGGTAACCGCTTTGGAGATTTTTTGAATTTGATATGGCGAGTAAAAGCTCTGTTTGGGGATAAAACAAGGTTTTATAAAGGGAAAAAGTGAATGCTGACATGGCAGCGGTTTCAAAGATCGGACGGCTAACATCTGCCCATGTGACAACCTCTGATGGAAAGTGGATGACAGTTGTTTGGAAACCACTGTTGGGAAACAACAGTGGTTGGGAATAGTGAATATGAAAATAGTGGCTGATTTTAGTCTATCAGTGGATTGACATCAGAGGTTGATACCAACAGTTGTTTGGTCAACAAAGGAAAATGAAAACAGAGGTTGTCTTTCAGCAGTGGGTGAATTTTCAACCAATCAGAGGTTTAAAACAATCAGTGGATATGGACAAACTTTTAAGGATTTATGAAAAAAATTTCATTTTAAGCTATTTATAAGGATGCATTTTTGATTTTTTGAAAACATTTTACTACTTTTTATTCATGGAAAACAAGTTTTTGCTTTCTTATCCATGTTAAGCATGTCAATCCTAGAGATCAAGCTTTCAATGGTAGATGTGTCTAATGCTTTTGTTAGCACATCTGCCAGCCGATCTTTAGTTGGAACATGATGCAGAGAAATCAAACATTTTTCATAACAATCCCTCACAAAGTGATGTCTGATGTCAATGTGTTTGGTGGTTGAATAGGATACTGGATATTTGATGATATTTTCAGCTGCTTAACTATCCAACATGAGAGGAGTCTTTAGAGCAGTTATACCAAAATCCAGTAACTGGTTTTGAAGCCACAACAGTTGGGCTGTACAGCTTGCAACAACAATATATTCAGCTTCAGCAGTGGATGTGGAAATAGCTGCTTGCTTATTGCTTTTTGCTTTGCCAGGACACTAAGCAATTGCCTAGGAATTGACACCCTCCTGAAGTAGACTTCCTTGTAGTGTTGCATCCAGCAAAGTCACTATCTGAAAAACCTGAAAGCTTGATATTCCCATTAGCAGGATACCAGATACCAAGTGTGGAAACACCTTTTATGTATCTGACTATCCTTTTCACAACAATGAGATTAGACTTTCTAAGTGATGACTGGGATCTGGCACAGACACATGTTGCAAACATGATGTCTGGCCTTGATGCAGTTAGGTACAATAAAGACCCAATCATGCTTTTATATAAAGTTTGATTAACCAAATCATCTTTTTCATCAGCAGTGACAAGCTTTGTGGTTGCCATGGGTGTACTACATGGTTTGCAATCATTCATGTCAAATTTGTTTAAAAGTTCTTTTATGTCACACCCCGACCACGTAGAACATACAAAACGTGGCGGAAATATCGGGGAGTGTTGTAACAGAATTAATTGTTTCAAATCCATGGCAATAGAAGTTTTGTTTTATTGATTAAAAGTGTTACAAAGTCTTAACAAACAAGGAAAATACAACATAATTAACTAGTCTTGCATCTTTTATTGTCACTAAAGCCCAAGTCTGTCTATGTGTATCTTGAACATCTTATGCAACAGCTCCTGAAAAACACATGTGAAAATAGGTACGTCAGCATAAAAATGCCTGTGAGATACATAGGTTTTGTGAAAATAAGATTCGTGACTTAAGTTTGAGAAAATGTTTAGTCATGAACCTTTTAATTTGCTTTGTTTTGTAAATCATTTGAAAAACAAGAAGTTCAGATGATAAGTATAAATAATAGAGTAATGCATGGTTAAATGAGTAACCATGTAAAAATGATTTTGTAAAAGATAAGTTGTTTTGTAAAACAATGTCTTGTGAAAAGTATGTTATTTGTATAAAATGTTATATGTATCAAACTGAAATGATTCAAATAACGCTACGATATGTAATACCATCCAAACACTTATATATAGGAAGTACCAGCGGCGTATCCACCATGTTTGTATCATATTACACACGCATCGTTACTTAATCACTTAATCAAACCAACCAAACAATGTAAAATGTTCATGTCAAGATATAAATCATGTCAAAATGTCTATGTCAAATATCCATGTCAGATGTTTATAACCCAAAAGTAGTCAAGTAATGTATAACCAAAATGATATGTATGGTAAGTAAAATTAAGACTACTTAAACCATAAGTAAAAATGTACAAAACAAAGTATTGAAGTAAAACTTGGTTTAAATCAAAGTTATGTTTTGTAGAATAATGCATGCTTTACTGATACAAACACTTATGCAGTATGTTAAACGCAAACATTCAAACCTTGAGACAGTCGGATAACCCTTTCAGTCAAGGTTATCAAAAGAATTGTATTCGGATTCAGTCATTCCTTACATCCAAACAAACCCGGGATGTCAGGAATGGGATTTGTCAAGTCCTATGGTACCACTACTTACTCCCGAGCGGCGTAGCAAATGTTAATGAATGTTATAAAGACCCGTTTGTGCAAACCAAATGTCATAGCAGTTGTAAACATGTCATATGAAAACGATGTACTAAGTATGCTAAGTTAACATACAAAGCAGAAAAGTCTTGTAAATCAATGTGCTAGCATGCTATCAGTCAACATACATAGCAGAAAAGTAATGTAAATCAATGTGCTTAGCATGTTATCAGTCAACATACATAGCAGAAAAGTAATGTAAATCAATGTGCTTAGCATGTTATCAGTCAACATACATAGCAGAAAAGTAATGTAAATCATGTACTAATAGTGTACTAACAAACATAGTCGGTATATGATGTGAAAACTGGAAAGCAGGAAGTAACAAGTAGGCACATGTGTTCCACCCCAAAACAGTTTAGAAAACAGTAAAAGAGGGGTCTATGTACTCACTTGAGATTGCTCAGTTGTATAAAGATAACCACCAAGCAATGCTATAGATCACGGAATCAAACGGCACCTAATATAGGTAACTATGTTAATAAACCGGACTTAAAACGGAAGACTGGGTAGCATTAGGGTTTGTAAACCAAATGAGTGTCGGAACTCACGTGATATGGTTTAACAAAGCCTACATGCTAAATGAAACTTAACATAATTGTTTACGACCCAATACGACCCGTTTAGGAAGCTCATGCTACTTTAACGTGTCGTGCGCGTGAAACGCGTTCGGACCGCCTAACTAGTCCTATGATAAGTATTATATGCCTAAACATGTTACATAATCAGTTACGTGACAAAAGTTTAGGTTACATATGCTAAATTACCAATTATGTATGAAAAGGGTATTCTGGTAATTTACCTAAGGCATATAAACTACCTATCATACAACTACTTAAACGTCGTGACCATAAGGTATAACCTCGGAAGGTTATTCCCTACACTATGGTCACCTAATGTATTTGGTCGGATCGTAATGATCGACCAAACTGGGTCGGGTTCGAAAGTATAAGCGATTGTTTAGATCGCTTACCTTACGACCCTATATAAGCACTAAACTAAAAGTGACGAGTTAAGCATGTTAAAACATGCTTAACTAAGTTTAGAAAATAAGTTTGGTATCACAACAAACGGTTGTGATACCTAAGAGTAGTTTGGTTACAAAATACCCAAGAATACGTATTCTGCCCGAAACTACGGCTCGTCACTGAGCCTAGATAACGTGGTAATCAGTAGGTATAGTCACTAGGGACTATAACCATCGTGATCACGCTCACGTTATGAAGTTCAAACGAACTTTGCATCGACCATAAACTGGTCAATGCAGAAAGTCAAACAAAGTTTGACTTTCGGACTCGAAAGCGATAAAAGAACGAAGGAATACTTACGAAGGGTCCCCGCTAGCGAATCGTGATCGAATAGCTCAGGTATGAAGCGAAGGCCTCAACTTAGAGTACTTGGATCAGATTTTAGTGGGTAATGAAGTAAGTGGGTGTTGGGTATTTATAGTATTCGGTCCACCGCTAGGATCGTTTCTTGGAAAAGGGGAAACGATCAAGGCCGTACACTTGTCGGAAAGTCATGGTGCCACAAATGCTCCATAACTTAATGACACATCATCTCTAAACATGTGGTTAAGAATTGATTAAGTTGCAACTTGCATTTAAACACTGAATCTGGTCCAGATAGGGGCTCGCGTGACGCCTAGGCCCGTCGCGTCACGCTAGGCCCCTGTTTTGGCAGATTTTTGCAGAAATGGTCCCTGTTGTGTTTTTAAGCGATTCTTGATGCGTTTGAACCCCGTTAACCTCATTTCAAGGCTCTAGAATGAAGTTAAAGTATAGGGAACTCAAAACATACTCAAAAATATGTCGGATGATGGTTCGTTTGGTCGTACGAACGCGATGTTCGCTTAATTACGACGGAATGCGCATAAGCGCGAAAAATGATCCAAATGACGAAACGAATGGGTTTTTCTTAAGGCGAACACTAAAATAAAATGTAGTCATGCTTTCATAAATTTTTGGATGTCCAGATGTATTCAGAACGTAAGTTATGCGCGAAAATGCAAACTTGTGCACTTTTTGACACTTTTAGTCCCTGAATGACACAAAAGTTTATTTTAGCACACCGAACCCCTCAAAGCCTATTTCTAAGCTTTGTAAAGGATATTTATGGTATGTTTAACTTATGGTCACGTTCCGGAATGTCTGTTACAGTTCAAATTGGCATACTTTCGCAGTTTGTCATATTTAGTCCCTGTAAGCGATATAACTTTGATTTCACCACACCAAACCTTCCAAAACTTATATCTAAGTTATGTAAAGGTTATTTAAGGTATGTTAAACCTATTTCACTATTCCGGAGTGTTTGTTGCATTAAACTGGTTATATTTACGCATCAGTGCGCGTATAAACTTCCAGAAGGCGATTTAGAGTTTGAAATCAAACAAGAGTTGATATGTGCTAAAGATACACATATTTTTACCAATCCCAAGTGTGAAATATAATATTTCATTGGTTCGGTATTTGTTTGATGGCCGTGAAGGCACAGGTGTTACAGTCTCCCCTACTTTAGGAAATTTCGTCCCGAAATTTATTTAGAGGAAACTTGTGAGAGTCTAAAACATGAAGTTGAAAAGATCGAACAACTTTGGTTAGGGTTCTGAACTTCTAGTAACTTTAATAACATCATGCTTGCAATGTAAGAGGGATACTTATATACAAGTATATAAAGCATCATTGGTGCGTCCACCGTACCTCCATTACATCGTTATCATTTTGTTATTTTGTCGCTATCGGTTCTTACACATAATAAATCTTACTGGGTTTCTGTGCATTGAATTCCACAATTATGTAGGCCTCCATAATTACGTAGTTCCTTGTACAGTCCGCACAGTCTATTTTATAATGTGTAGTGTAAAACCAAATGAACAATCCTGTGATGAGTGTAACTAGACTGCCATAGAGTCCTTTAGACTAAATCAATAAATGATTTAAATAGGCTATCCAGGAGTCTGTTCAGTTACATCACTAGATGTCATTCTTTAACCAAATTGTGAATCAATCTTTTTGACTAGACCACTAAAGGGTCCCTTATGAATCATGGAGTGGTACTATATAATCCAAGGGTCTTTACTATTACATAGAAGCCCGTTAAGGATTTAAAGCAGTACCTTTTTGAATATCCTACTACGAATCCCTCATATGAAGATATGAAAAATTCTACGAGGATTTGGATAACGAATTATCCAGAGTATAAAAACACAAAAATGCATAAAAGAAAACATAAGATGCATAAACACATAGTCACATAACCACAAAATTGTTTAACTAGAAGTTCGTTCTGCTAACAAAGCACATGTATTTAAAGCACACTAGGAATCCATCTCGTGGATTTCATTTGGTACTTTAAACATTATCAAGAATCTATCTATAAAGATAGAAAGATTCAAAAAGAAAATTCGATTTCGATTATTAGGAACCGAAGTGTTCGAATTAAGGTACATAAGGAATCCAATTAAGGACTCTGATTTGAATGATGATCATCCACAAGGATCTAATTGTGAAGATAAAAAGATCCCTTATGGATTTTAGAAGTTGAAGATGTTTCGATACCTTGCACTGGATGTGCTTAGGTCAAAACATGATGTAAAATGCTTATGAAGTTGAGATGCTTGATATGTCAAGGCGACATATGAAGCAGAATTTTGAAGGTTAAGTCAATGTATGAGGAAAATATTTTTGAAAACTATGCATGGGGTTCTTTTAAGAAAAAGGAGTTTAACGTTTTTGAAACCTTATATATAATAATTTTTGAAATCATAAAGTAGGTGTATTAGGTAGATATATTTACTAAAATGTTTTAAAATCATGCGAGATAAATTTTGAAATTATGTATAAGGTTTTTGAAAGATATGAATGATGCTTTTCGAAATCATGCACTTGATCAGAAAATGTATTGTGTTAATATTGTCTTCAGACTATATGAAATATTTTGAAATTAGAAAGGTTGGTTTTGATAACATGGCCAATGTTTTTGAAATAACATAGACAATGCATCTAGAAAAATTGTTTTCAAAATATATGAAAATGTTTTGAGATCATGAAGATTGTGTTGAAATACTTGTACTGTGTATGTTGAAAAATCAAAACGTAATGGGTATGAGATTTGAAAATATCCTTAGTTATCCAACCAAGGATTCAAAAGTACAGATGTGCAAAAAGCACGATTGCTCATAAATTTCACTTTATTTCCTGTACTTCGTTTCTTAGAATGAAACGAGTATTTAGAACTTTCGAGGAAATTATGAGCGATCACTTGAAAGAGAGAATCACCAGAGTAGTTCGTGAGGAACATAGTTCCTTAGTGCAGGTATTATAAGGAAAAGCCATAAACACATGTAATGATACTTTGTATAGCAGAATTGTGAACAACAACTTTTATTTATGAACAAGACATATTGTTTCACAATACACGGGAACAAAAGAAACAAAGGCATAAGACAGCTACATCCTTTGTTCAGCCGAATGCTCATCCAAGGGTTGGATTTGCATTAGCAAGCTTTGGGCAGTTGTGGCGAAAGTGACCAATCTCTCCGCAGTTGAAACAGGAACCCATTGGGAATCTTGCAGCATTCCCTTGAACCGGCGCTTGGACCTGAGAAGCCTGATTTTGTCCCATACGACAAACATTGGCCAAATGCCCAAGTTTACCACACGTCGTGCATTGCCAGCAAGCTTGTCGTACCGCGTGATGACCGTTGCAGCGTGCACAATGAGGTGCGGTACCGGCATATGCTTTCTTTGCAGGTGGTGTTGCCACCCGGATGGGTCCTGCTTGATTTGCTACTGCCGCAGTTGGACAAACCCTTGCCGTATGACCTATGAGTCCACAAGTTTGGCATTTGCGGCACTTCACACTAGCCTGATGATGAAGGCTACATTGGTTGCACAAGGGTGCAGTTCCGTTGTATGGCTTCCTAGCTGGTGGCCCTGCCATATGGATAGGTCCCGCTTGATTAGGTGTAACCGTTGCGGGTTTCCTTGAAGCCTTACGCTTCCTTGACTTTGGTGCAGTCTTGACTTCTGCTTCCTTCAGTGGCTCTTGAGTGGCTTCATTGTCGAGACGAGAGGCTTCATTGTTAAGACGAGAGGCTTCATTGTTAAGACGAGCCATGGCAATACCTAAATCCACAGTCCTCTGAATCACTTCGCCAATTTGCTGGACAAATTTGGCTGTTCGCTCACACGTTTGACCAGTGCCAAGAGGAATAGACATTCTAGAAGAAAAAGAAAGACAGAAGAAGAAACGAGTGAAAAGTTATTGGATAATCAATACAGAATGGTAACGAATGAAAATTGTGATCATTTGTTTGTTACCTAAGGCAAACAAATGAGATGGTGATAAATCAAAGTAAATAGGTCAAAAATAATGTATCGCGAAGACATGCTCGCCTATAAGTGAACACTCATCCCAAGAATTCCCAGGTAAGCACAACTGGTCTCGCGTCTGATGAGATGTATACGAAGTGCTTGCCTAGCCAGAAAACCCAGAATACAGGCATTCACCCTTCCAGTTTGCACGTGTTCACATTATTTAAAACCCAAAACCTTGACGAGATTTTGAAAACTCAAAGGGGTTCAAAACCATATAATAGAGAGTTCAAAACCTTACAATAGAGGGTTCAAAACCTAGTAATCAATCATCCTAGAACAGATGATTAGTTTTCAAAGCGGTTTTGAATTTTAAGTTCTTGTTGCGGTTGTCGCCTAAGGATAGGCGACAGTATTGTTTTATGACTAAACGTAAGTAAACTCGCGTTAGGGTCCTAAGAAGGTTATAGACTAGGTCAAAGCATTACTAATTACTAATAACCTAATTCCCTATAACCATTGGCTCTGATACCATCTTTTCTGTCACACCCCGACCACGTAGAACATACAAAACGTGGCGGAAATATCGGGGAGTGTTGTAACAGAATTAATTGTTTCAAATCCATGGCAATAGAAGTTTTGTTTTATTGATTAAAAGTGTTACAAAGTCTTAACAAACAAGGAAAATACAACATAATTAACTAGTCTTGCATCTTTTATTGTCACTAAAGCCCAAGTCTGTCTATGTGTATCTTGAACATCTTATGCAACAGCTCCTGAAAAACACATGTGAAAATAGGTACGTCAGCATAAAAATGCCTGTGAGATACATAGGTTTTGTGAAAATAAGATTCGTGACTTAAGTTTGAGAAAATGTTTAGTCATGAACCTTTTAATTTGCTTTGTTTTGTAAATCATTTGAAAAACAAGAAGTTCAGATGATAAGTATAAATAATAGAGTAATGCATGGTTAAATGAGTAACCATGTAAAAATGATTTTGTAAAAGATAAGTTGTTTTGTAAAACAATGTCTTGTGAAAAGTATGTTATTTGTATAAAATGTTATATGTATCAAACTGAAATGATTCAAATAACGCTACGATATGTAATACCATCCAAACACTTATATATAGGAAGTACCAGCGGCGTATCCACCATGTTTGTATCATATTACACACGCATCGTTACTTAATCACTTAATCAAACCAACCAAACAATGTAAAATGTTCATGTCAAGATATAAATCATGTCAAAATGTCTATGTCAAATATCCATGTCAGATGTTTATAACCCAAAAGTAGTCAAGTAATGTATAACCAAAATGATATGTATGGTAAGTAAAATTAAGACTACTTAAACCATAAGTAAAAATGTACAAAACAAAGTATTGAAGTAAAACTTGGTTTAAATCAAAGTTATGTTTTGTAGAATAATGCATGCTTTACTGATACAAACACTTATGCAGTATGTTAAACGCAAACATTCAAACCTTGAGACAGTCGGATAACCCTTTCAGTCAAGGTTATCAAAAGAATTGTATTCGGATTCAGTCATTCCTTACATCCAAACAAACCCGGGATGTCAGGAATGGGATTTGTCAAGTCCTATGGTACCACTACTTACTCCCGAGCGGCGTAGCAAATGTTAATGAATGTTATAAAGACCCGTTTGTGCAAACCAAATGTCATAGCAGTTGTAAACATGTCATATGAAAACGATGTACTAAGTATGCTAAGTTAACATACAAAGCAGAAAAGTCTTGTAAATCAATGTGCTAGCATGCTATCAGTCAACATACATAGCAGAAAAGTAATGTAAATCAATGTGCTTAGCATGTTATCAGTCAACATACATAGCAGAAAAGTAATGTAAATCAATGTGCTTAGCATGTTATCAGTCAACATACATAGCAGAAAAGTAATGTAAATCATGTACTAATAGTGTACTAACAAACATAGTCGGTATATGATGTGAAAACTGGAAAGCAGGAAGTAACAAGTAGGCACATGTGTTCCACCCCAAAACAGTTTAGAAAACAGTAAAAGAGGGGTCTATGTACTCACTTGAGATTGCTCAGTTGTATAAAGATAACCACCAAGCAATGCTATAGATCACGGAATCAAACGGCACCTAATATAGGTAACTATGTTAATAAACCGGACTTAAAACGGAAGACTGGGTAGCATTAGGGTTTGTAAACCAAATGAGTGTCGGAACTCACGTGATATGGTTTAACAAAGCCTACATGCTAAATGAAACTTAACATAATTGTTTACGACCCAATACGACCCGTTTAGGAAGCTCATGCTACTTTAACGTGTCGTGCGCGTGAAACGCGTTCGGACCGCCTAACTAGTCCTATGATAAGTATTATATGCCTAAACATGTTACATAATCAGTTACGTGACAAAAGTTTAGGTTACATATGCTAAATTACCAATTATGTATGAAAAGGGTATTCTGGTAATTTACCTAAGGCATATAAACTACCTATCATACAACTACTTAAACGTCGTGACCATAAGGTATAACCTCGGAAGGTTATTCCCTACACTATGGTCACCTAATGTATTTGGTCGGATCGTAATGATCGACCAAACTGGGTCGGGTTCGAAAGTATAAGCGATTGTTTAGATCGCTTACCTTACGACCCTATATAAGCACTAAACTAAAAGTGACGAGTTAAGCATGTTAAAACATGCTTAACTAAGTTTAGAAAATAAGTTTGGTATCACAACAAACGGTTGTGATACCTAAGAGTAGTTTGGTTACAAAATACCCAAGAATACGTATTCTGCCCGAAACTACGGCTCGTCACTGAGCCTAGATAACGTGGTAATCAGTAGGTATAGTCACTAGGGACTATAACCATCGTGATCACGCTCACGTTATGAAGTTCAAACGAACTTTGCATCGACCATAAACTGGTCAATGCAGAAAGTCAAACAAAGTTTGACTTTCGGACTCGAAAGCGATAAAAGAACGAAGGAATACTTACGAAGGGTCCCCGCTAGCGAATCGTGATCGAATAGCTCAGGTATGAAGCGAAGGCCTCAACTTAGAGTACTTGGATCAGATTTTAGTGGGTAATGAAGTAAGTGGGTGTTGGGTATTTATAGTATTCGGTCCACCGCTAGGATCGTTTCTTGGAAAAGGGGAAACGATCAAGGCCGTACACTTGTCGGAAAGTCATGGTGCCACAAATGCTCCATAACTTAATGACACATCATCTCTAAACATGTGGTTAAGAATTGATTAAGTTGCAACTTGCATTTAAACACTGAATCTGGTCCAGATAGGGGCTCGCGTGACGCCTAGGCCCGTCGCGTCACGCTAGGCCCCTGTTTTGGCAGATTTTTGCAGAAATGGTCCCTGTTGTGTTTTTAAGCGATTCTTGATGCGTTTGAACCCCGTTAACCTCATTTCAAGGCTCTAGAATGAAGTTAAAGTATAGGGAACTCAAAACATACTCAAAAATATGTCGGATGATGGTTCGTTTGGTCGTACGAACGCGATGTTCGCTTAATTACGACGGAATGCGCATAAGCGCGAAAAATGATCCAAATGACGAAACGAATGGGTTTTTCTTAAGGCGAACACTAAAATAAAATGTAGTCATGCTTTCATAAATTTTTGGATGTCCAGATGTATTCAGAACGTAAGTTATGCGCGAAAATGCAAACTTGTGCACTTTTTGACACTTTTAGTCCCTGAATGACACAAAAGTTTATTTTAGCACACCGAACCCCTCAAAGCCTATTTCTAAGCTTTGTAAAGGATATTTATGGTATGTTTAACTTATGGTCACGTTCCGGAATGTCTGTTACAGTTCAAATTGGCATACTTTCGCAGTTTGTCATATTTAGTCCCTGTAAGCGATATAACTTTGATTTCACCACACCAAACCTTCCAAAACTTATATCTAAGTTATGTAAAGGTTATTTAAGGTATGTTAAACCTATTTCACTATTCCGGAGTGTTTGTTGCATTAAACTGGTTATATTTACGCATCAGTGCGCGTATAAACTTCCAGAAGGCGATTTAGAGTTTGAAATCAAACAAGAGTTGATATGTGCTAAAGATACACATATTTTTACCAATCCCAAGTGTGAAATATAATATTTCATTGGTTCGGTATTTGTTTGATGGCCGTGAAGGCACAGGTGTTACATTTTATATATTTGCTTTGATGAATGAAAGTTCCATTTTGCAATTGCTTAACTTGGAGACCAAGAAAACATTGGAGTTTACCCATGGCACTCATTTCAAACTCTGCTGTCATGAGTCTCCTAAACTCTTCACACATGGAGGTACATGTGCTTCCAAAAATGATGTCATCAACATAAATTTGGACAATCATCAAATCTTTTCCTCTCCATTTTAAAAACAATGTTTTATTAATTTTACCTCTTGTAAAGCCTATGGAAATGCGAAAGTGGAAAGAGTTTCATACCAGACCCTTGGTGCTTATTTCAAGCCTTACAAAGCTTTATTGAGCTTGTAGACATGATCAGGATAAAAAGGATCTTCAAAACCAGGAGGTTGGTAGACAATACATCTTCCTGTATTTTACCATATAGGAAAGCCCACTTTATATCTATTTGATACACCTTGATGTTGTGGTTGACAGCAAAGGCTAAGAACAGTCTGATGGCTTCAAGTCTTACTACAGGAGCAAATGTTTCATCATATTCTATGCCCTCTTCTTGTCTATAACCTTAAACCACAAGCCTGACTTTGTTCTTGACAACAATGCCCCTTCCATCAGTTTTGTTCTTGAAGACCCACTTTGTGCCAGTTGGACTTACATCCTCAGGCAGTGGTACAAGTTCCCATACTTGTTGTCTTTTAAACTGTTGGAGCTCCTCTTGCATAGCTTCTACCCAACTATTGTCTTTCAGTGCCTCTTGGTACTTGACTGGTTGGATGAGAGATAGAAAGCCTACAAAAAGACAAATGTTTTGGGATTGACTTCTTTGTGAGAACCCCTTCATTGATGTTGCCAATAACTTGATTAGGTGGATGAGATTTAAGGAATATTAGATCCCCCTGGTATGGAACAATGGCATTGAGAGGTGAAGGCTGCATATGTGAATCATCTGAGCTAACATCTGTTGGTAATTTTGAAGAACCAACATCTGTTTAGAATGGAGATGGAGGAATGGGAGGAATGGGTGTGGCATAATGTTGATTTTTATCCACTGTTGATGGATTTTTATCAACAAAGGTTGGAGATGATGAAGTGGCAGAGGTTTGATCAACAACTGTTGATTCAGCAGTGGCAGAGTTTTGATAGCTGTTTTGAACATCTGCTTCTCTGGTGGTGGTAGTGACTTTGTATTGTGGAATCACAATATCACATCCATTATCTTGTAAGAAAGATTATGGAGTACCTGCAGGGTTAGTCTTGACAGACACATCTTCAAATGTAAATTTATCAAGGTCAAACAGTTCAGCAGGGTTTGCTGGGATTTTCAATGATTAAATTTCATTGAACTTTACATTCAAAGTCTCTTCCACACACCTAGTCCTTGTGTTAAACACTTTATAGGCCTTGGTAGTGGTTGAGTATCCCAGATGATAACCACAATTCACTTTGGCTGCAAATTTTGAAATTGAATCTTTTAAGTTTAGGATAAAACATGGGCAGCCAAATATTTTGAAATAGGAGATCAGTGGTTTGATCTTAAACAGAGTTTCATAGGCAGTCTTTTGATGCCTGGGGTTGATTAAAACTCTGTTCTGCACATAACAAGCAGTGTTTACAGCCTCTGCCCAAAAAGTTAAGGGTAAACCTGAGTCTGCAAGCATTGTTCTGGCAGCTTTAATCTAAGTTTTGTTTTTCACCACCCCATTCTGTTCTTGTGTTCTTGGGATGCAGTACTGCCTTACAATCCCTTTTGCCACACAGAACTCATCCAACTCCTTGTTTCTAAACTCTATTCCATTATCACTTCTAAAGATTTTTTCTGGCAAGTCAAATTGCTTTTCAACCTGTTTAAAAAAGTCTTGCAAAATACCTGCAGTCTTATCTTTAGAGTGTAAAAAGTAAGTCCATGTAAACCTAGAAAAATCATCAACAATGACCAAACAGTATCTTTTCTTTTTCAAACTCATGATTTTTACTGGGCCAAACAAATCCATATGCAACATTTGTAAGCACTTGGTTTTTTTGGACTCTTCAATGGACTTGTATGAGCTTTTATGTTGTTTACCTTTTAAACAGGAAACACAATGCTCAGAACAAGTAAAAAGTTTTTATGGAAGACCTCTTATAAGGCCTTGTTTTGAGTGAGTGGTGATAGTCTTAAGATTTGTGTGCCCAAGTCTCCTGTGCCATAATTCTATCTCTTTGTTAGAGGCAGCTGAGAACAGACAAGCATCAGCCATTGGGTTATCTTTCAACGTATCAACCACATGCACATTGCCACTCCTTTGAGCAACAAGTTGAGTTTTACTCCCGGCTATGATTTCTTCAATCTTCTTAACCACTTCTGGCCCAACAATCTTACAATTTTCCTTAGTGAAGAATGACCCAAAGCCCTTGCCACTCATTTGTGAGACACTAAGGAGGTTAAATTTAAGATTGTCGATAAGATTGACATTTTCAAACTTGAGTTTCCCAACCTACACTGTCCCTGACTCCAACACCTTCCCTGTTGAATTGTTACCAAAGGATATATCACCCCTCCATGTTTTTTGAAATCTTTAAGTAGGGCTCTACATCCAGTCATGTGCCCGGAGCCTCCACTGTCACACCCCCAAAATCTACACGCGGAATATCACCGGTTGGAGGCGTGACTGACCAGGATCAAGCCACTAATCATATTGAACAAGCATGTAAGTAAACATAATTCAACCAAACAATATGAAAGGTGTTCAAAACCAAAGCATAGTTAAGTGTTTAGCGGAAGCATAATTGTAAAACCCATTGAAAGTATTAAATATGAAATAAAGTAATGTTCATAGCATGGCACACACTGCCATGTCCCACAACGACCGTTCCTCCCTGTGCAAGCTCCATGAGTACCTATTGACCTGCAAGGCATGTAGCAACGAATCAACAACAAAGTTGAGCGAGTTCACAGTTGGTTGTTTAGTTATAGTATTCGTTTTGTAAATCGTATGTCGTTTTGTAAACCATGTATCGTATTAATTCGTATCGCGGTCATCCTGACATGTTTGCGATGATTAATGGGGGCTTCCCATGTGTAACTAGACCACGCGTATCGACTGCTACGAAAATGTAAGAGGTGCCCTAAGTCAATGTCTATCAGCATTAACCCTTTGCCCATAGTCCATTAGTACACGCCCGTCCGACTGGCACGGTGTGAGGTTTGTTAAACCTAATAGCGCTATTAACTAATGACCCGCTCGCCATAGGCCTCGGCGATTAAGTCGATAAATGAGGGACTTCAATTGATAGAGTTGATGGTCTTATGATCGTGTACGTAGGTTTTACGTACGTGCCCTTCAATCCGAGGACAGTAGTCAGTATAAGTGTACGTAGGTTTTACGTACGTGCCCTTCAATCCGAGGACAGTAGTAAGTAGTTTAATAGTAATGGTTGTACGAGTAGTTATTCAATCCCATTCCCAACCCATCGGGAATCCCATGCCTTGGCTAGTGTGAACTCACCTTGGTTTGCTCGGCAGATACATAGAAATGTCAAGTCTAGCTGCTAGTGGTCAACCATGTCCTAACATGGTTACCATACAAGTCAGGTTTTGGTTTCGAGTAGTGCACATAAGTATCACATACGCTAGTAGATAAGGAACACATACGGATCATGGCAAACACACATCATCACGTTTAACAGTTATAACGTATTCAACCTGTGCGATTAAAGGATTGGGCTCACACAAGCTTAATGGCCTTGTGCGAGTCATCCGTTGGAGCCCAAAAATACCCGGCCCAATATCAAGAAACCCAATCAAAACTATAAACATGAACATGGCCCAAATAACATGTCTTGTGCGACCCGGATAGCTTGTACGATCCGGTCGACTTGTGCGATCCGATTGGGTTGTGCGATCAGAACTAGTCCAGCCCAACATGAATATCCGGCCCAACAGTTAAACAAACATAACAACTTGTGCGATCCAACAGTCTTGTGCGACTGGGGACCTCTTGTGCGATCAGGTCATCTTGTGCGACCAGATCAGCTTGTGCGACTAGACTTCTTGTGCGAATGGACCTCTTGTGCGACCAAGAGGTCTTGTGCGAATGGTTTAAACATCCGAATATTATGTCATTCGGTTACAGTCATTCAATAGTTTCCTTATTTACACTTTATCAATTAACAAATTTCCAACTATCCATTTAACATACAATCGATCAAACTGAGCATATTCTAATCAATTCTCATGAACCCTAAATAATCATAGTTATGAGCAATAATCAAACATTCAATCCGGATCATTAGGCTAGCAACTTTTATATCAACATGCAATACTAATCATCATACAACCACTTCGAATATCATATCCCAACAGCCGATTATATATATATATATATCCGATTCTAAATCTAGATTACTAGTTACATCATATGTTTTGACAACCCTAAATCGATCAATAGCATCATACATGTGAGCCCCTATCATCTATTCATAACATAAATCAGTCGTATCTCATCCGTAAAGCATCACGAAAGAACATATGAATCACAACATCATACAATTAACAATTAAAGTACTAACCGATTAAGAGAATATAACAAGTATGATCCGAACAAGAGAATGATCCGAACACTATGATCTTCGATAGAGAGGGTGTGTGTGGCTGCCGTCGAGTTCATGAGGGAGAGAGAGAGAGGAGAGTAGGGTTTGTGTGTTTAGAGTGTTTGACAAACAAATGAGGAGTATACCTCTACTCCTAACTGTTATGCGCAAAAGAGAGAGAGTGGGCCGAACCCTCTTAATGGCTGCCCATTCGGTTCAAGTTCAAGAGGAGTGGGCCGAGAGTAGTAAAGCCCAAAGGCTTGTGCGTTCGAGTTGCTATTGTGCGATTGGTTCGTGTTGTGCGTTTGGGCTGTTTATATACATACATACATTACACAAAGCACGTATCAAACATAACATTCATTTAATCAATCATTTTCATATAATTTCATATAATCACATGCACATACGTTACATCAAAGTACGAAGATAGGTTCCAAAATACGAGTTGTCACATCCACTATCTACATACCATAAACTATCTAAGCATGCAGAAGCTCCCTGCACATCAAGTAACAAATTAGTTTAGGTGGGTCTCCAAAGCCAAAATGGCTTTGGATAGGGCCACAGATAGGTCAGCCTCAAGTCCAAGAGCATGAACAGTGGTTAGGTCAGGGATTTAAACATATTTTTGAGCAGTTTTCTGTAACCACTGTTGTGGACTGATGTGCGTGAAGTGTGTTATGGTTTTAATGTTTATTTTAAGCCCTTTTACACTTTCTTTAGCCAAGTTTTAAATTTATAAAACACGATATTTACTAACACTAGACACACATATGGGCAAGTGCACCCATCGTGAGCGTAGTATAGTGTTGGTAAGATACCGAGGTTGTCCAAGGACACAAGAGCTTTTAGTACCGGTTTATCCTCAACGTCTAATCAAATCAAAAAGTTTAGAAAAATGTTTTTTTAAACTAGAAAAATAAAAACTAACTAAAATGCTGAAAAATAAAAATAAAAATAAAAACAGATAGACAAGATGAATCACTTGGCTCCGACTCGTGTATAGTGCAACCTTTGATTATTTCCGCACTTTTGCACTTTTTAAGAGATTATCTTAGTTATTGTAGTAGGCCCCTCTTTTGAAGGTGACGTTACCCTCAACCCAGTAGTTTGAGTCAGCAAGGATACAATCCTAAAGGGTTGGATTATTGAAAGATAATTAATTAAGTTATTAATGCGTATTATGGTAGGCCCCTCTTTTGAAGGTGACGTTACCCTCGGCTAAGTAGTCTGAGTCAGCAGGGATACAGTCCTAAGTAGCCGGGTTAAAGTATTAATAGTAGTTTACATATGAGGGGATCAAAGAGTTTGGACCCCCACCATCCAATACCGTTAAGTATTGAAGGAGGTCCTACTAAATTTGACCCAGGTCCTTGCAGGATCTATACACTGAACAAGGCAAGACTCTTACCAAACCGTTCCTTTAACCCCCGAACAGGTAGCCAACATACCTCCATATAGACCGTGGAGATATGAATGGTGAAAATCTTTTATTTTATATAGACAGTAAAATAATGCCAAGACACCACGGACAAACGATAAGGAAAAATCACCTTCAACATAAGAAACTAGTTATTAAAGTCATTAATACATAACCAAGTAAAAAGTGCGAAAAGATTAAAAATAAAAAGTATTACACTAGACACTTTGTGTTCACCAAGTGATGTAAGAGACTTAGGCAAACATGGCCTTGATTGTCAAGAACTCTTACGATCAATCTTGGATCCCGAGACGACTCACACACTCTATGATGGACAATGGATGATGGTGGTGGATGATGGTGTTATGGTGGTGGTGGGTGGTGGGTGAAGTGTGAGAGAGGTGGTGTGCCAATGGATGGTTGAACTTGAGCCAAGCACTCCTATTTATAGGCTGAACAGAAGCTCGGGCACGGCCCCGTGTCCATTGGGCATGGCCCCGTGTCCATCCTCTTCTCTGTCTTCATTAATTGCAGTTTGTCTGCATTAGTTGACCACGCCCCCGTGTCCGCTGGGCACGCCCCCGTGTGCAGAAGCATATCTGTACTATCAAGATTTGCCTGTATTCTGCGAATCTTATAGTTGACCACGGCCCCGTGTCCGCTGAGCACGGCCCCATGGTGGGCGATAGAAGCTTCTATAGCTTTGTCTTTTATGCTGGCACTTGGGCACGCCCCCGTGTTCACTGAGCACGGGGCGTGTTCAGCCTTCTGTTCTATTGTTTTGCTTGGGAAGATGCAGTCGTGGGGTCGGGCATGTATCTTTTGTTCCTTTTCTTGTATTTATGTTAGATTTAGCTGTCTTTTTGCTTCTTTTGTTAATTTAAGCTCATTTAATCCTGAAAATACAAAAGGAAGACAAAAGCACACTTTTTCCAACATTAGTACTAAAAAGGGTTAGTTTTATGCCACAATTGATGTAATTTATATGTTGCATTTTGCACACATCATGGACCATCTCCTGTCAGATGTTGATAACCAAAAGGATGCCTATTCATTTTTGGCTTAGAGGGCCTTTTGTAGGCTTCATAAGCATGAAGGACCTTTTGGTAAGATGGTTGACCATGTCCGCTTGGGAATTGGTTAGCAGGTGGTGCATCTGTTACTTGTACCTCTCTAGGAGCAGAGGTTTTGTTCAGTTATTTAGTAACAGGTGTTTGAACAGGCACAAAGGTCTGTTTGTTTTTGGGGTAGGTTTTTGTGGACTCTCCAGTGTTTTAGATGCATACTCTTTTCTTTTAAAAGTTTTGAGATACATACACTATTTAGTAAGATGATTGGTTTTTCCACAAATTGTGCACTTAGGTGCAGGCTCAATGAAACTTGTTTTGTTTATATCATATGCTTTTTAGAAGAAAACAATCTTTTGTAGCATGATTCCTCTTTTCATAAAAATCACAAAACAGGTTTTTAACCTTTTCTCTTTTCTTCCTCTTTTCAACTTCCTTTTGAACAGAGTTTTTAACCTCTGTTGGGATGTCTTTTAGAGGAATGACTTTAGCCTTGGGTGCTTTGACACCCTTAGTTGTCGAAAAATCCGCTGGCTTAAAGTTTTCAAGGATGTCACATTCATCAGACCAGGTGGGTTTGAATTGATATTTTTCTATCTTTTCAAAGGTTGATGACTCCTCTGGTCTTTCTAAAACAATTTTGTTTCCCTTTTTAACACTGACTTTGATCTCTTGACTAGCCAAGTTTGTTGGAATCACTTCAACCAAGCCAGATTCAATTTTAGCAGTGTTTTCAGAAGTTTGGTCATGTTTTCTAAATCCAATGCCAAACTTTACATTGCTCTTGATCTGCTTTTCCAACATCAGCTCATAACCTTTACAAGACTCCACCCATTTTTCACAAGTGATTTAGGTGGATTCAAGCTCCCTTTTGCAACTCTGGTATTTTTCTACCATAGTTTGGAGTTGGTATTTGGTATTTGGTTATGCTATTTTCATGTTTTAAGCTGCTGATCTCATTTTCTTTTTCAAACAATTTGTTTTTCAACTCTTTAAAAGTCTTTTCAAATTGTACTTCATCATTTAAACCTTGTTCCTAAGGTTTTCATTCACATCTTTTATGTTAGCAAAAGCAATAATGCATTTATTTGAACATAGATCTTTTAAGACCTGAGGTGATACCTTGGCAGTAACCATCATGGCACAGTCACATTCACCATAAAATACACTAGCATCCCATGGATTAGGAATAGGTTCCATCAGAGGTTTAGCTTCTTTCTCTTCTAACATCTGTTCACCAACAATATATGATGTAACCACTGTTTCAACAATTTCTTCCACCACTTCAGATCTGGACTCCACTTCCTCAGATTCTTGCCCTTTAGGTATTGTCTCTAATGCCATGAAACAAAATTCATCAGGATTACCAATTAGAGCAAAATTTTCATCAGTTAAGTCCTCAGGCATGCTACTCCAATCAACAAAGCCCTGTGTAAAGAAACTCTGTTAACTGGTCTCTGCTGGAGCAGATGTTTGTGCAGCTTGTTGAGGTGCAGTTTGCACTTGAACCTGGGTGCAGGGGCTTGAACATACTAAATTTGTGGAACAGTGGTTTAGACATACTGGACAGGAACAGTGTTTACAGGATGTGCAAAATGGGCAGTGTTTTGCATATGAGGAGCAAGGGTATATTGGGAATAGTGAACAGTGCTTTGAGTGTTTTGAGGTCTTGGACTAGGGTGAGTAATAATTGGTCCATTGTTTTGACTCCTACATCCCTAGCAAAGTGACCAAGCCTATTACACTTATAGCACTTGATTTTTGACTTATCCAACCCCACCTTCAAATTCCCATGCAATCTTGGAAACTTCCTACCAGTTCTTTTATAAAACTTGCTTGTTCTAACACTCAACAAGGCAAGCTGGTTCAAAATGTCCATCTCTTCCAGATCTGTGGGATCAAAATGTTGAAGGTCATTTAGTTCAAAGGATAAGTTATCAGAGATCTGGTTTTCCCCCATTAGCTGTGAAAGCATAAGTGGGTGAGTAAGGCTCAGAGTTGAAGGCTCCACCTGCAGTTATGTCAATAATGTGATCATAACTCTGGTCCTTACTACCACCAGATGACTCTTCCTAACCAAAAAGTGTTGTGTTACCAAAGGAGTAATCATCAGCCACTTTTCCAGATTCTTGCAACTTCTTTTTCTGGTTCAGCTCTTTTTCATATGTGAGAAGCCTACCATGAAGTTGGGTCAGACTCATCTCTTTAAACCCAATAGAATTTCTAGTAACAAAGGCTATAGTGTCCCACTTGTCTGGTAATGATCTAAGAAACCTACTATCTAAAGTAGAGTTAGCATATTCAACATTAACCAGTTTTAGCTCACTAATCAGACAACTTAACCTCTCAAACTGCTGGGTCAATGACTCTCCCTTAACATGACATAACGTTTCATATTGTTGGTTTAAGACCTCTCTGTTGTTTTCAATAACCTCTTCTTTCCTTCAAAATTGCTCTTTGAGTGCATCCCATAGCTCTTTAGCACTGTTACAGTGTAACAGGTCAGCATATATGTCATTGGGATCTTTTGCACTTGGCACCATTAGAACATGAGGTCCAAAGATGACAGACTTCCAGCAACCGATGTTTTGTTTTGCTGTGCTAATGCATGGCCCATCCTACGTTTCCAGATATTGAATTCAGATCTTACAAGCATAGGTGGCTTGTATAGTGTGCCGGTGTTGTGAGGATCTTGTGATTGTGAAGACATTTTTGGTTGTTTTACAAAGTTTTTGATTAATCAACTTTGAACGTGATTAAGCTTATACTATGTTTTTCAACAAATATGAACAACACAATATCAATGAAATTGAGCTGATCTTTTATGTCAAATTGATTGTTAAATTGAATTTCACTAACCTATGTTCTGATACCAATTGTTAGGATATGATTTTAATTGTTTGTGTTGTCTTTATAAAATGAAAGAGGGAAGAAGATATTAAGATGAAATAATTGCAGCGGAAATGAAGAAAAACTTTATAAACAAACAATGGAAGAACAACTTTCATCATAAATACTTTGTGTCGAATGATTGTATTACACAATGATTCTACGTATGCATGAATTGCTATCTCCCCCTAAGCCTGAGATCACACAGTGATTGTTCGTACAAAATGTAAGTGTGTGTGAAGTGATCTAATAGAACAGTGCAAGCACTGTCTATTTATAGTACTATCCTAACCGCTGTGGTATCTTTGCTGACGTCACCAAGACAGTGACATCTAACAACATTACAACCTCTAAACACTGCTAAATGCTAAACACTGTTACAATAATAAACACTGAATACAAGACATTGATGATGCTATCCTCTAATGAAGCTTTTGCAGTGCTTTCCACAAAGGTTGATCAGTCCTTTGGCTTCCAGCAGATCTTTGACTTCTTTAGTGGATTGGTCTTCAACAGTCTTTATAATACAGCGGTGCTTAGTAATAAGCAGACTTTGAAACAACAGTTGTTAGACATCTTGTCATTGAAGGGAGAAGGATTCAAAACACTGTTTATTCTGGATCAGTTGTTGCAGAATAGTTTTGGATTTGTATCATCTGTTCTTCTAGAAAGGTTTCACATGAGCCAACACTTCCGTTTCTTGCCTTTGCTGCCACTCGACTGGGCTTTGGTTTTAGTGGTAACTTGGTTGGCTAACTTGGTAGAGGTGGGTGTTGCGGCATGTTTATCTCTGATGCGGTTGTTGTTCAAGCTGGCTGCGAGGCGATAAACTGCCTCGATGGTTTCAGGCTGTGAGGCTTCGATAGTATCACGCATAGCAGTGGGTAAGCCTTGGAGGAACTTCCTGATAGTACGCTCAGGAGTAGAGACAAGGTAAGGTACAATCAAGCTCAATTGTTTGAATCGGGTG